>RJWM01001486.1:0-154782 GCA_004363535.1 Dasyprocta punctata | reverse complement strand
TCTCTTCATACCCTTCCAGCTTCGTGATGTCTGAAACTTTGAATGGTGTGTTAAAATATTCTTAAAATAAAAATCACTTATTCTATCACTAGATCTATAAATAATTAGCTTGTATAGTTTAATCACTATTTTTGCCAGTATTTATTACAGGAGATAAAAATGTCTTTCAATAAGAAGACTCTTTTCATTGTTATTCCCTTAACATTTAAAAATTTATTTAGTTTTTAATAAACTGTAAAAACTTAATTTATTAGTCCTCCTAAGCATTAACTTTAAAAAAAATTAGCAAAATGTAAATCCCACACTTTTATCTTAGTTACTTTTCTCTCATTGCTGAGACAAAATACCCAGTGCCCAAAATCAAAGGGAGGAAAGCGTTATTTAACTCACAGTTTGTAGAGGTTTCAGTCCATTATCAGCTGGCTCCAAGGCAGGGTGGCATGGCAGAGGGCAGGGGTTCATGGCCATGGAGGACAGCAAAAACAGAGGAGAGAGTAAGAGGAGAGACAAGCCTCTTCCTGTCCCCTATATGTATCTAGACACAAACCATAACAACTTTCTGGAGAGCTTGTTAATTCAAGAATATTTTTATATTTCACCATTTTAGGGGTTTTGGCAATTGCAGGTTTCATGTAGCCAAGGATAATAATACATGGACAGGATTTACATATTTTTTAATCTTTTTTTTTTTTTTTGTACTGGGATCAGAATTCATGACCTCACACTTGACAGGCAGGTGCTGTGCCACTGAGCCATATCCCTGCCCCTGACCATGGTTTTTTAAAAGTTTGTGTTAATGTAAATATTTAGACTATGGTTTTTAGAAGATAACAAACTTACAGTGATGGTACTAGTACAAATTAGGTTAGTTGTGACATGTTTTTCTTTTTTCTTTTGAATTTATTTCCTTGCACCGTTAGCTGTGAAGCACAATGGTACTTCCCTTGAAGAACACAGGCCCGAGCACTGCTGTTTAGACCAATGCACAGTGCACTTTCTAATTCAGCTTTAATTGTTTCTGTTTAAGTTGAAAGAAAACATGTATCCCTAGAATTAAAACTTTTGCCAGTAACATGTAGATTTGAGTGACTATTGTGCCTGATATTTTACTTAGGTTTGTCAAATGAAGACACACAAATGTCAAATAAAATATTATTAGTGAATTGTTTTAGAAAACAATAGCTGATATTTTATATTTAACTATGTTTGTGTCTATACACAGCATTGCTCTTTTCCTGCATTTTAGTAAATAGTGCTTAGTTGATGATTTCCTAGCATGAAGCAACTCAAAAAAGATAGCTCTTTGATACTATCATTAATTCTACAGATTAGTAAAACATCTGTAAAAATAATATTCTACTTCCATTCTCTCCCAACTAGACAGAGAGATGGAGATAGAGATAGATAGATATAGATAGATAGATAGATAGTAGGTAGATAAATAGATAGATAAATATATGCATACATATATACATACTAGAGAATAAATTATCACTGGACCAACTATATTAAAATGTAATAGCATAAATATTAGAAGAAATCATGGAGAAATGTTTTATTTGGTTTAGGAAAAGCTTTTCTAATAATATAAAACTCAAAAAGCAAAAAGTAAACTATTGATAAGCTCAGATACAAACAACTCATGGCAAAACTCATGTGTTAAAAAATATCACGTTAAGAAGACTTTTAGGATAAAAACTTCAATTCCTGTAATAGCCACACCTGTAGGAAAAAAAACTAGGTAAGAGTAAAACCAATCACCCAGTAAGAAGTGTAAAACGATATGTATTGATAGTTCATGGGGGAAAAAATACAAATGCCTCTTAAAAATGTGGAAAAACAGTTCAATTTTATTTCTAATAATATAAAGGCAATCTATCAAGGTTAAAATAATTTACTTTCACTTATAAGACAGACAAAATGACAACATTTGTTTTACACATTGTGTTTTCAAGGCTGTGAAGAAACAAGCATTATCACCCACTGCTGTGATGATAAAAGTGTGTGTATCTCCCTGGAGGAAAGAAGAAAGATTCTAGTTTACACTTTAGTTGTTTTCTTTAATGTTTCTTGCTCAATTACCAAATTGAACACACATATGTACCACATACATATTCCAGAAATGAAAAAAAATATTGCATTTACCTTTTACAACTTTTATAGATTAATCTGATTCCATATTTATAGCAAATGAGTATTGAGTGTAAGATGACTGAGATTTAGTCAACTCTACAAGAATAATTAATCCTTCTAAAATAAACAGAGAATATATCTGACAAATCTTTATTCATTCTTATATATGCTGGAAGACTTCACTTCATTTCAAGTTTGAAGCTTGACTTTCCTCAGTGAGAAAAATGTCAGAAACATTTTTAAAAAGACCTGGACAATATTGTATAAGACAGCATTTGAAGGACAGCTTCATGCTCAGGTGTATTCTGTACCTTCTGTGAGTGAGGTGGAAGATTCAGAAAAAATAATTGCCTTTCTGGCTTTCCCTAGAACTGCCTATCTAATCTTAGACATTTGATTTCATCTCTCTGGATCTCATTTTGAAGAAAAGAAGATAAGAGATGATCTTGAAGACTATCCCAAAATTTAATATTCTGGAGATGGGTGTAGTGGTGCATGCCTGTAATCCCAGAGCTTGGGAGACTGAGGCAGAATCGCCACTAGTTTGGGCCAGCCTGGATTACATAGAAAAGCCTGTCTCAAAAGCCATAAAAACATAACATTCTATTGCTATTATGTAAATAATCAATAGTTTCATCAATTTATACAGTTCAAGTATTAACACATCTTCCTATTTTGATAAGTTGTACAAGATATAAGAAATGCCATAAACACTTTATGTCAGCCATCTTAATACAGCATATAAAAAACAGCAATTACAGACTAACAGTGATATAAAGATTTTTAAATTAAAACGTAGAAATCATTTGTTTAACATATAAATTAATGCACTGTATTGCCTAATATTTGACATGTAGAGTAAGTTCAATGGGTTTTAAATGTCATTAATGTTAGTAGTTTCACTTCTTTTTCTGAAAGAGCCTTAAACCTTACCTTTGGGGATCTGTTTTAGAGAACATTGGAGAAATGGTTTTTGAAGCATCCATAAAAGCATCATAAAGAAGAAATGGGCTGGTTTCAAGTGGGTATGGCCAAGAGATATGAAAGATTATCAAACATGGGAACCTGAAGTTAACTGAGAAATTATTCAACGTTAAGTGTGACCAAGAAGTGGTAAAAACTGACACTGGAAATAAGGAAAGATCATAACTGAGTTGGATTATAATGGACTTGAATTTATTGTTATGATAATGAAAGTCATTCAAGTTTTTTGTTTGTTTGTTTATTTGTTTGTCTGGTCTCTTCTTTTTGAGACAAGGTCTTGCTACGCAGTTCAGGCTGGCTTTGAATTCACTTTGTAGCCCAAGCTGGCCTTAAACTTGCAGCAATCCTCCTGCCTCAGCCTCCTGAGTGTTGGGATGATAGGTGTGCACCACCACACCCCATGCCAAGTTTTAAAAATAGGTGAGTAATACACATGAGGTAGGTTACTCTGAGTATTATGGAACACAGATTTTGCACATGAGAGATTAGAGGCAGCTGGACTGATACAGAAATTTTTAATATTGGAAAGACAAAAGATGATATGAACTTGAACTAAGGTAAGCAAAAAACTTGAAATTGCATGTGAGGTGTCTGACTGTCCACTGATGGAGTGAGATTATTTTAACTAAATCTTGAGGATGACAGTCCAATGACATCTCAGAAACAATTGTACTTTATCTCATTTTTTCTTTCCTTTCACCTCTGCCAAAAGTTAAGGTGATTGTTCAAGTATATCTTTCAGTTTTTAAACTCTTCTTTCCAATTTTTGCCTTGTTCAAGTTATTTTAAAAAAATTTTATTTTAAACTAATTAGAAAAATACATTTTCTATTTTCTGTAATCTCTAAAAGTAGTTATAGACAATATTATCCTTAACATATGCAGTTGTAAAAACAAATTACTTGAAGCAGGAGCAAGCTGAAGATGTGGTCATGAAGAATGGGTGTAACAGTTAATTTCATATTTAAAAATTCATAGTAAATTCATCCAGCTCCATTTGGCTGACTTGGATTACAGTATTGTTCTCCCTACTTTCTCTTCCCTTCTGGGATGACATACATGGAGGAATAAAACTGCTTTTCAGTAAAGAAAAAGAATGAATATTTCTGGCTCACATTCAAAGGATATGTTAATTATTAGTGCATATTAACTGTAAAAGACAATGGGTTTCATTATAACATTTCATACATGTATGTAACGTGCTTTGATCAATACTTTAAATTTCTTTGTAAAAAGTCCTTTAAGAGACTTTCTTTTTTCCCCATTTTTACAAGAACTTATTACATAGTTCAGGAACTATTGGAATAGTAGACAACTACCTCTAAGATCTATACAACTAAGTTACTTTGAAAATATCTTTTTTTCCCCAAATGGAAAGTTCTATAGCCTGATTTCAACTGTTCTACAATAAGTAGAACTTCTCAAACAACTTAATCATTGGAAGTTGTTTCCATGTGTTCTAGTTTATGATACATATTCATGCATATTGAGTTAGGCTGTAGATTTGAACTTTAAGCTTTTCTTTTTGCACTTGGTGCCAGAAAAAAGTGTTCCTGAATCTTCTTTCCTTGTGCTCATTCCAACTACTTGTAAAGGGTCACTGTGTTTCTGAATTAAATATTTTTTTTGCACAACGTTGGTGTTTCCCTAGGAGAAAGAACAACATTTAAGCATCACAGATAGGGCTAGAATGCAGCTCAGTGGCACAGGAAACTGGGTAGCGCAAGGTTCTGAGTTTGATTCCCTGTATAAAAACAAATGAACAAACAAAACAACAAAAAACACATCACAGGCAGTTTTGCTTGTTGCATCCCACTCTTTTTCTGTGTAATATACTTTTTTGCTTGATTGGTATTAAGACAAACATATGCCCTGGATTAAAGATATTTCTTTGTTACTAACCCTTTGTTACTTTAGTTAAAAGCAATTGAGTCATCAGCAGCCTGACCATAGTGCATGAAGGTGGCATTTTTGCTCACTGAGGTCTCAGATCCACCAGTACCACTGGACCAGAACATTTGCTTTGAATATCAAGCATTGTTCCACCTCAATACCTTATACACTCTAATTTAAATATCAAATTGTTGAATTTATGGGTCTAAAATAGAATACGATGAAGTTGTAGTCTAGAAAAAAATCAATGTGCCTCAGTACCCCAGGAGGGCGGTGCCTGCAAGAGGAGTGAGTTCTTGCTCCTCCCTTACTTCACTGCCCTGGACAAGTTGGCAGGTAGGCAGAGGGGATTCTGAGATCCACCCTCACCTCCCTCCGCTGGCAGGAAGAACCACTAAAAACCAGTGAAAAGTATCTGTCCATTCAGGCACTATTTTTGGTCCAAGGATGGGTTAAATAAGTTTCCTCTTCTTTTGAATGTAACATTATAAGCTGGGCACAGATACTTGTTTATAAAATGACCAAGAAAATTTTTTTTTTCATTTTAAAAAGAAGAAAAGAATAAAAACAATGATACAGATTTTCAAAACAAGATAATAGGATATTAACACTGGTTAATATATTGTGTGTTGTTATCTTCAACGTAGTTGCTCAGATTACAAGATGTAGGCATGAAAAATTAATCAATGTAAGCACAAAACATTCTTTTCGATGAGCTAATAGAGATTAGTAATATAATTATCTTATCTATCATGTGTATATATATCATATCATATATATATTCCTTTCCCTTTTTTCTTTTCCTCTTTCCCCTATCCCAGTTGTTCTTTCCTTTTGAGCAGTTTCTTCCCCTTTCACAATATCTATTGTACATTTTAAGTCTTATTTGCTCTTTCAGTTTTTTACATTAGGGAGACAATACAATGTTTACACATGTGAATCTGATTTACTTGACATGGTTAGAATAGTTGCTTTCCAAGATAATTTTGTATTACGGTAAATGCAATGAAGCTGGGGACAACTCCAGATGACAGCCAGTAAGAAAGTGTGGACCTCTGTCCTAAAACTACATGGCATTGAATTCTACCAACTTGAGTTTTAAAGTTTATGCCCTTACACCTATAGATATAAGCCTAGTCTAGTTGTCATCTTGACTTTGGCCTTGTAAGACCCTAAACAGAGAATCCAGTTTAAGCACACTGGAAGACACTTCTAACATACGGAAACTGTGAAACAATAAGGAGATACTGTTTAAAGTTGTTGGGTTCATGGGAACCAGATAGGAGTATTCAATGCCAACCAGATAAGGAATATTTTGAGCCTTTGAGGACAGTCTGCTGTAGACAGAGGCCTCTCCATTTGCCTTTACTTAACAGGATTTCAACTCATATCTAAGTTATCTAAATATTTGTTATTTAAATAGTTGGATTTGCAATACTGGTTGGTGTCACTTCACAAAACATAATCCTAACCATAACCCAAACCCTAATACCTACACTGCAATAGTCAGGTGCGTGCATCTCAACATGACGCCAATAATCTGAATCCTAACCTTAATACCCACACCCCAGTACTTGGTTACTTGTACTCCAAAACTATTCCTAACCCTAATACTGACTCCCCAATACTTGGGTACTTGAACCCCAACACTCTTCCTAACCTTAACCATTACCCTAATAACCACAGTCCCACACTGGGGTACTTGCACCCTAACACTCTACCTAACCCTAAACGTAACCCTAACCCTAATACCTACACACCAGTGTTCAAGTACTTTTACCTCAACCCAGTCCTTAACCCCAGCACTGTACTAAACCTAACTGTAGCTGTAATATCCATACCTTAAAAGTTAGGTACTTCACCCAACACTATCCTTAACCCTAACCATAACCCCTAATGTTAACCCTAACCATAATACCTACACCCCAATACTTGGGTTCTTGTACCTCAACACTATCAAAAATTTAACCCAAACCCTAAACCTTATACCCATACTTCAGTACTCAGATACATACATCTCAACACTATCCATAACACTAACACTAATCCTAACAAAAACCCCACACCCAAATACTCAGGTCCTTGAACCCCAAAACTAACTGTTATGGTTTATGTCTAGATATTCCCCCAAAGCTTCATTTGGTCATATGACTTTTTCAAAAGTGGCTGAATCTAGGGTGTGTGATGCTAGGATTAAGGGTATGTAATTAGTAAATCAGGCCACTGGCTACTCAAGTAATTGCACCCCAAAACTATCCTTAACCCTAAAACTAAGCCTAACACAATCACACTCCAATACACTGGCATTTGCACTCCAACATTTTCCCTAACCCTAATACCCACACCTCAACAATAAAGTACTTGCACCCCAACATGGTCCCTAACCCTAAACCTAATGCTAATCTTAACACTAATACCTGTACCCCCATTCTAGGGTATTTGCATCCCAACACCATCCTTAACCCCAACCCTAATACTCAGATACTTACACATGAACTTTAGACCTAATCCTAATCCTAAGCCTAATACCTACACCTCAGTACTCAAATATTTGCGGCCCATCACTATAACTAACCCAAAGTCTCACACTAACCCTAATCATAATACCAGAACCCTGATAATATGGCACTTGCATCCTAGCAATATCCCTATCCATAAGCCTAGTCCTAATGTGTACATCTTAATATATGTGTACTTGTGTTATGGTTTGTGTTTGGATGTCCCCTTAAAGCCTAATGCAGTCATGGAGGTGGGCTTCTAGAGTTTGTGAATGACTGATGGTCCAATGCTGGGATTAGGGATGTGAGTGCTACACCCAAGTGGGTGTGGCCTACATACAATATAAGGGACAGAAAGAGTCTTCTCTCGGAGCTTCTCTCCATTTGCTTTTGTGGTTTGTGCTATTTTCCACTGCTGTTAACTGTTGCCCACTGCTATGTGCCACTCCGCCTTGGAGCCAGCTGATTATGGACTGAAATTTTCACAAACTGTGAGCTAAATAAACTCTTCCTTCCTTCATCTTGGGTGTCAGGTATTTTGTCCCAGCAATGAGAGAAAAAACCAAGACAACTTGTATCCCAACACTATTCCTAACCCTAACATTAATGCTAAGGCTTACATGTCAATACTCAGGTAGTTGCATGCCAACACTATTGTTAACACTCCCCTAATCCTACTCTTACTACTGATACTCAAATGCTTGGGTATTTGCACCCCAACACTACCAGTCATCCAATACTTGAGTACTTGCATAGCAGCCCTATTCCTAACCCAACCCCTATCCTAAACCCTAATAACTATACCCCAATACTTGAGTACTTGTACACAACACAATTCCTAACTATAATACTAAATCTTAGCACTAATCTTAACCCTAGTATCTGCACCCCAAAATTTGGGGACATACACTTCAACACTATCCTTAGCCCCAATCTTAAACCTAATCCTAATTTCAAGATGCCAATACTAAGGTGCTTGCATCCAAACAGTATCCCTAACCCAAAACCTAATATCCACATCCCAATACTTGGCTGACTGTACCCCAACAATATCACTGACCCTACTCTAACACTAACACTAACCCTAATACCTGAACCCAAATACTCAGGTCCTTGACCCCATTACTATCCATAACCCTACCAGTAATTCTTACCCTAACCCTGATATCTGTACCCCAATGCTTGAGTACTTGAACCCTAATACCCACACTTGAATACTTCCACCCAGTACTTGCCACTCAATACTCATAAACCCTATATCTAATCATATACTCATACCCTTTGTTTTAGTTACTTTTCATTCGTTGCTGAGACAAAACGCCTGGCACCCAAAACAAGGGAAGGAAAGGTTTATTTATCTTACAGTTTTTGGGGGTTTCAGTCCATAATCAGCTGGCTCCAAGGCAGGGTGGCATGGCACTGGGGCAACACTTCAAGGGAGCAGCCAAGCAAAAGCAGCCAGAGTGAAGGAGGGCAAGAGCAAGCCTCTTCTCCTCCCTTAAATTGTACATATGACACGCACCCCGCCCCCAGAGTGGGTGTAGCATTAACAAATCTCCTCACTGTCTCTAAACATAACCCTAAGACTAATCCTAAACCTAAAATGTACAATCCAATTCTTGGGTACTTGCACCCTAAAACTATCCCTAGGACAAATCCTAACCTTAACTCAAACCTTAATACCAGCTCAGATACTTGCTTCCTAAGAATATTCCTAAGCATAATGCTAACCCCAAGCCAGTGCTAACCACTGCACCCCTATTCTTTTCTACTTCCTCCCCTATCCTATGACTAATACTAATCTAATACTAACTCAAAACTTAACCCTAATACTGCACCCCAATTCTTGAGTACTTGTACCCCACCATTATCCCTAAGCCTAACCATGACCCTAACCATAAACCTAATACCTAATCTCCAATCTATAATCTCTAACCCTACTTCCAGCACTCTAATACTCAGGTCCTTGTACCCCAACACCATCCATAGTCCTAAATTTAAGCCTAACCCTAGCACTAATTCCCACATGAAAACATAAGAGTACTTAAACATCACCCCTATAACTAACTCTAACCCTACAATTAATATCCACACCTCAATACTTGGGTACTTGTACCCTAAAAAAATTCCTAACCATAACCCTAACCCTAACCTAATACCTTCATGCCAGTACTTGGCTATTGCACCCCGACACCACACTACCCCTAACTCTAAAATCCAAACCCCAATACTCAGTTACTTGTACCCCAATACTATTTCTAACTTTAACCTTAGCCTTAACCCCTAACGCTACTCTAACCTGATACCCAAATACCTATACTCAAGTAGTTGTACTCCAAAACTATCCCAAAACCTAACTAACCCTAACACTAACTCTCACTCTAAGACTTGAGTACTTACAACCAGCATGATGGTTAACCCTAAAATGAACTCTAAAATTCAGGCTAACCATGTTAATTGCACAACAAAGCTCAGGTACATGAGTACCAACACTAGTTGTGAGCCTAACCCTAAGCCTAACACTAACCATAACACTAATACCCACACACCAATACTCAGGTACTTGAAGCCCAGCACTGTCACTAACCCTAGGCCTAACCCAAACCCTAAAAGCTGCATCCTAATACTCAGGTATTTTCACACTAAGACTTTTCCTAAAATTAAGGCTAACACAACACTAACCCTAATACAACCACCCCATGCCCAAGCAATTGCAACCCAAAATTATCTTTAAACCTAACCCCAACTTAACCATAACCCTAACCTAAAAACAATGAAACAGAAACTAAAGCTGTACCCTAAGATAATCCCTAACACTATTGCTAATAATAACCCTAGTTGTAATAACTGAACCTCAGTACTCAGATATAAGCACTCTAATACTGACTGAAAGCCTAACCCTAACCCTAACCATGACACCTGCACGCCAATACTTGGGTACCTGCATCCCAACACTATGCCTAATCCTAATTTAAGCCTAAAACTAACCCTAATAGAAGCACACCAATATACGGGTAACTGCATCCCAACACTATGATAACCCTAACACTCACCCTAATACCTGTACACCAGTACTCAGGTGCATGCATCCCAACTCTATGCCTATCCCTAACCTTAAGCTTAATCTTAGCCCTAACATTAAACCTAACCCTAATCCTAACCCTAATATATGTATACCAATACTCAGATACTTGCATCCCCACCCTATACCTAACCCTTAGTTTAGGCCTAACCCTAACCCTAATACCTAAACAAAAATACTCAGGTACTTTCATCCCAACACTATGCCTAAACCTAACTCTATTCCTAATACCTGCAAACCACTACTCAGGTACTTGAAACCTAAAATTATCATTAACTCTAACCCTAATACCGATACCCCTATCCTAAGCTATCACACCCCAACACTCTCTAAATCTAACCCTAACACTAACCGTAATAGTTGCACACCAATATTATCCCTAACACTAACTCTAACTTTAAGCCTCGTACCTATACAAAAGTATTTGGGTAATTCACCCCAACACTATCTGTAACTCAAAAAGTATCCTTAACCCTAACCCTAATCATAATACCTGCATCCTCAAATTCAAGTCCTTCTATAAAAACACTCTCCCTATCACTGAGTGTAACCCTAAGGCTAATGCAAAACCTATTGCCCACATCTTAATACTCAGGTACTTGACCCCTTAAACTACTCCCAGCTATAACCCTTACACTTCACTAATAAGCACTTCCCAATACTTGGCTCCTTGTACCCCAACACTGTCCCTAACCTAAATCTAACCCTAACACTACCCCTAGACCTATTTCTAATATCCACACTCAGATTATTGGGTATTGCACTGACACACTATATCTAACCCCAACCCTAACCCAATCCTAAACCTAACCCTTAAATCTAGTACCTGCACACTAATTACTCAGGTACTTGCATCCAATACCTACCCTAACACTAACCTTTAACCTACCTCTAATACATGCAAACCAATACTGTAGTATTACACTCTGAAACTATTCTTAATCCTGTCTCTAATGTTAACCCTAACACCCTCATTCAATTGCTTGTGCAATTTCATTTTTTTTTAAACCTTCAGAGTTTGAAGTTGCTTGCTTGCTTGCTTTCTTTCTTTCTTTCTTTCTTTCTTTCTTTCTTTCTTTCTTTCTTTCTTTCTTTTGTGGCACCGGGGATCAAACACACAACCTCATGCCTACCAGGCAGGTGCTTCAGCCGCTGAGCCAAACCCCCAGCCCCTGCTTGTGCAATTTCAATCCAACACCATCCCTAACTTTAAACCTAACCCTAATGCCTGCAACCCAATACTCAGATATTTGTACCCCAACACTATTTAAACACTAACTTGAACACTAACCTGAAATCTAACCCTAATGCCCACACCCTAATTCCTGATTAATTGCACTACAACACTGATCCTAACCCTAACACTAACCCTAACACCTCCATATCAATATTCAGATTTTTGTACCCCAACATGATCCATAATCCTAACCCTGAAACTGAACTTGATACCTGCACCCCAATACTTGGGTAGTTGCACCACAACATTAATGCTAATCATAACCTCAAACTTAACCCTAACCCTAAAACTAGTAATTGCACAGCAATACTCTGATACTTTCACCCCATAGCTATCCCTAAACCTAACCCAAACCATACTTTGTGGACTAAAATACTTAGGTACTTGCATCCCAACACTACCCCTAACCATAACCCTTTTCCTAGCTATAACCCTAACTCAAACACTAATATTCCCCCCTCCCCACTTCCTTTTCTTTCTCTCTCCTTCTGTTTCTCCTTCTTCCTCCTCATTGAATTCAGAGTATTCATACTGAGCTGTATCCACAGGCCTTTTAAAATTCTTTTAAATATTGAAACAGGATCTTGCTAAATTTTCCAGGTTGGTTTTGAACTTTCTATCCTCTGACCTCAGCCTTCCAGAGTGCTGAAATTACACATGTGCCCCACCATTCCCAGCTAAATTTTACAGAATTTACAGTTGTAGTAAATGTTATCTTAAGATTGGGGCTACTATATATTTCAGCTGTAAGTCTAAGTCTAGGTCTAAGCTTTCTGAGCTGATCAAGAAAGTACAGGACTTCTGGAGATGTAGCTTAGTGCTAGACCAGTTGCCTGGCATTTGTGAGCCCTTAGGTCCAGTACCTACTACTGGAAAAAAAAAAGAAAAGAAAAGAAAAAGAAAGAAAGAAAGAAACTATAGGAGCAAAAGTGAGTTCTTTTCCTCCTCCATTGCTAAGTTTGTGATGCAAGTACCTACAACAAAAGACAGATTAATTTAAACATTTTATGGGACAGGGCAACTATCAGAAATAAGATTTAAAAATCCAGATAAACCTGTGTCTCCTTTTATGCTGGGTGTTGAAGAGTAGATAGTCAGGGAGAAGTGTGATTGGGCTACAGGGACATGATCTAATAGTAATAAACTGGCAGAACTTATTCAGATTCTTTCTGTCTCTGTGCCTGCAGTCTTGTAGAAAGGATGCTCTTTGTCTACGGGGAAGGTGGATCTTGAAGAAGGGTCTTAAGTCCTCTTTCAAGGAAAAAAGGAGAAGGAAAGTAATGAGTGATTTTCTGCTTCTGCTATTTTTATTAAATGCCAAGGTGTCATATTTTGTGGTAGTGCGTCCTTGTCCTAAATCCCATAAAACAACAAAATAAGAGAAAGGGAAGCAAAATCTTCATTAGTTCTTACTAAACTCCTCTGGTCAGCTAAAAGCAGCATGTTATGCCTTAAACATTATCTCTGGGTTTTCAAACTTCCTTTGCTGAATAATCTTTGATTTTCTTCCAATCTTCCACTATTTCTTGACTAAATATTTTTGCCCATTGTTGTCAAGACACTAAAAAATCCTGTCAGCAATTAATATGATAAGTTTATCTTCCAAAACTGAAAAACTTTTCCCCTTTAAATGCCTTTTCATCCATTTAGACCTTAAAAGAAAAGTGAGACTTCTAAGTACAATCTTTTTAAAAATAAATATTAGTATGGTATAGTAGTTTCATTTTTTAGTGTTATTAAATAAAAAATTTGACATTCAAGTTTTGCAATCAGAGCAAAATAAATGTGTACTCCATTAAAGTGATAAGCAATCACTAAAAGTTTGAATAAGAAAAAGGGTGAATCCAGAATATCTTGAGTGTTCCTTCTACAATAGGACTGCTTCCTCTTCCTGTAATTCTATTATAATTCCATTCATTTAAGCTAAACTTAATGAGGTCTTGATGGCACGTGTGAGTGATGAAATGATGTAAGTATCTTTGTCAGGTGAAGCTCAATCCAGTTGAAACTCGGAAAACATGCTGTCTGTTTCTCCTGAATGCTGATGGCGCAACCAAGACAAAGTTGAAGAAGTAGCACTTTGTGATTGATAGAATCTTTTAAAAAGTGAATATAAAGATTTTATAGATCAGAAAAATTGAATAAATTTTGAATAGAAAAATGCTATAAAAATGAAAATGGGGTGGGGAAACTATCATAATATTTATTCTTGTTTGTTTGATAGGAACCTAAAATCCTTAGTGTGGTGTTTATGAAAAACCCACTAGCAAGCTTATCAGATCATCAAGTCCAAGCGCAATGACACAGCTTTGTCACAAGTTCCTGATAAGAGTATGATGCTGCGTCTTATCGCCAAGCTGATGTAGAACTCAACTGGCATTGAAATAGGCAAAAATAAATCTTAATACATATTTTGAAATTAGTTATTTCATAAGGAAGTCTTACATAACTCATATAAAGAGCCCACATCTTGGTTAGCTGTGCGTAATTTATAGGGTTTTTTCAGAACATTCATTCATTGCTTTTACATGTTAATAGCTATTCTCCCACTGTTCCCTCTGAATTTCTTCTTAACAAGATTATGCTCCTTTTTCTAATTTATTGAACTAGCATGGAATATATTTATATAAAAATTAGCTGTTTAAATACTTCCTTGATGAAAAACATAGCTGTTGTAATTTTATTATGAATTTTAATCAGGGGAAAAATGACCTTTGAAATTTTCTTCTACCTAATTTGCTGTGTGTGCATGTGTGTGTGTGTGTGTGTGTGTGTGTGTGTGTATGTGCACACACACATATGCTTCTCTGCTTCTCCCTTTTTATATGATTAGAAGTCTTTGTGATTTAATTAAGTTTTACATAGAAAACATGTGACTGGACAGCAAATGTTTGTTCTGAAAGAAAAATCTTAAGGAAATAGCGAATAAGTTAATGTGACTAACTGAAGACCTGTTTTCTCTAAAAATATTAGTTCTAAGATAGTGCATCTATTACACAAGAAAATGTATCCTGGCTTGCTCTTGGTTTAGGAAAATATTCTCTGAAGTTCATCCAAAATGCTCTGTTCTATTTTTTTTTTTTTGATGCAAGTTTCCAAGCCTTTTGGGGATCCACTGTAATTATTACTAATCTAACAAGTACCTGCTCATACCATTTGCAAAATACCAACTCATGAAGATTCTTTTCTGATAATAGAAACAAAACTTCTGTTTTGTGACAGATTATAAAAACCTGTGTGACTAGAAGGAAGTTTTAAATAAATAATCAGTCCTTAAAAACTTGGAGGTATGAAAAAAGTTACCTAAGACTGTTGTTCAATGTTTATTTTCCTGACCCAGCCCAAAGATACTGATTCAGCAGATGAAGATGACGGTTTTGGAGTAACTATTAGATATGTCAAGTGACTGTCATGCTGAACTACACCAAGAATACAAAGAATGCTTATCAAATCACCACTGCAATTATTCATTTTAAAGCAGAGTTGAAAAACAAGGCCATGTGCATGAAGGAGTGGAATAGCAAGTGATTTCTGCCTATCACAAAGGGTTAGGACCCACACTTCTTCAAAATAGACTGGGTTAACAAGAGAAAAGCATAAAAGGCTTACTTTAAAAAATGTTATATGCACAAGATCCTTCAGAATGAAAACCTAAAGACTCAGTATGAACTATCCATTTGTTATGGTTAGGTATGTTGAATAGATAGCTTCATAGAAATATGGTTAGAGGAAAACAAATTACCTAATGCTAACTAAGTGGGGAAACTCAAGAAGGACTCTCCAGTGTCTCCTTGGCCTTTCTGGGTAGCATTGCTTCATGTTAGGTAAGAGGTAAGGCCTTATGACCTACTATCAGATGAAGTATGTCCAGCGGATTTCTTTATGAAAGAATTCATGCAGAAAGTTTAGAGAAGATTAGAGTAATATCTTTAGACTCTATAGGTTGATTTGGAGAAAGGGGGTTCTAGTTTCTGTGATCCATCTTGGGAAAGTAGGAGACAGAAAGACAGCAGAAGATCAGAGAGAGAGATCACTTCTGAGGCCCACTCTTTGAGGAATCATTCTTTGAGCCCCAGCATGTACTTTAAGAGAGACATTTTTGAATATATATATATACATACACACACACACACACACATATTTGGTTGAGAATTTGTTCACTTTTCCTTTTATCAGTTTCCATTTCAGTGGTTTTAAAATGCCCCGTCATCACATCATGACCGGAGGTAGAATAGCAAGTCATTTTGGAAAGAAAAGTAAAACATTTGACCTGAGAACAAAAAGAAAGCTGAGAGCACTGAATTCAGTGGTCATTCAAAACCTAAGAATCTGATTTGTAGTGTGCTAAAGTGCCTGTCTAACATTTCAGAAAGCTCAGAGCTTGTAACAAATATTATGTGGCACTGATTTATTAGATAGTACAGTCTCAGGGACCGCGTGTATGGGAAAAAGGCAGAGAAGGAGGGAATGCCTTACTGACCTGATCATCCCTTGATAGCTGATTACTTGATTTTTTCAAGGATCACATTCTCAGAGGACATAGTAATGAATGCATTACAGATCAGCTTGCTAAGGTGTAGGAGAAGAAATAAGTCTTTCCATTGGATTTTTGCATTGGTGATAGTTTTGCTTCATGGATGTCAAATCTGTTGTAATTTCAAGGTTACCTACTTTGTCAGCAACAGAATTTCTGCCAGAGTTTTGTGTACAAAGAGGACACCAGCAACTTTGTGTGCAAAAACAAAAGCAGTCCAAAATTCATGTTGAATAAATTTGTATAACTTTTTTTGTTACTCTTCCTTTAATTATCTGGTGTCTTAGTCATTTTCTAATTGCCAGGTCAAAATATCAAACACCCACAATTTAAAGGGGGAAATATTTATTTTGACTCATATTTTTAGGCCAGACGTAGTAGGATTCAAGGCAGAAACAACATGGCAGGAGGATATATAGTGGAGGAATTACATTCACGTTGTGGAGACCAGGAAGCAGAGGGAGAGAAAAGCAGAGAGAGACAAGAATATACTTTCTAGGTCATGCCTTTGACCCCACCTCCAACCAGGACCAACCTCTCACATCAAATTCAGGTATTACACTCATAAGATGGATCAATTGATGATTACAGTACCTGTATGATTCAATCACCTTACAAAGCCCCACATTTTAACACATGAAGTTTTGGAAGAACATTCCAGATCTAAATCATAGCATTCCATCTCATTTCTTCAAAAAACTCATATCCATCTCTTTATGCAAAATGCATTTGATTCATCCCTAAGTGTCATTATAGTCTTAACAATTGCAGTGTTGCTGAGAAGTTCAAGTACAATGTCTTCTCTGAGACTCAAGACAAACCCTTAGCTGGAATCCCCCATACAAAAAGCTAAATACTTCTAATATCCAAAGGCAAATAGGGTAAACATTGTCTACCCAAAGCAGGGACAGGGGAATAGGCAAAAATTGAACTAAAGGAAGAACAAAACCTAGTGAAGCCAATCTTAAATCCATTTCTTAGGGTCACACTATCTGGTCTCCCAGGTCTTCCTTTCAAATCTGAGTGAAAGCCTCCATGACCTAGAAGTGCTTGCATTCTACATGCCTGTAATATCAGCATAATGTGGATGATGCCAAAGTCTTCCACCTGCTTGAGTAGTAGCCAGGTCCCCCTGGACCGTAGCTACAGAGACCTCTGAGTGTCTGGATGACTGAGTACTGTGAGAAGAATCTTTGGGAACCAATTATCTGGGTGGTCCTTCTCCATCATGGGATTTGGAAGCTGTATTCTCAAATGAAAAGTTTCAAGCCTGGAAAACGTGGAGTCTTGCTGATTCCTGAGATGCCCTCAAGGTGTCTTCCCTATTGGTCCAATGTCAGGTATTTTTTAATGCTAATCTTTTCAAAAACCACGCTTTCCTGTGCCCCAGTTTTGTAGAAGCTTTCTTTCTGGAAAAACTGCAAACTTTTCAAATCATTGAACTCTACCATTTTCTCCCAATTGTCACTGTAAGTCTGTTAAAAGCTGCCAGATCTACCCATGCCACAGCTTTAATATTGGGCTGCCTTAAAATTTCCTCCACCAGATTCACTAGTCCAATTCCCTTAATCTGTTTTCTTACAAAATGTCAGGACA
This sequence comes from Dasyprocta punctata, assembly GCA_004363535.1. Classification (NCBI taxonomy): domain Eukaryota; kingdom Metazoa; phylum Chordata; class Mammalia; order Rodentia; family Dasyproctidae; genus Dasyprocta; species Dasyprocta punctata. The sequence goes on along the minus strand of RJWM01001486.1, from coordinate 136,826 downwards.
TAGGTAATATGTAAATGAATATTCTGAGAGTGTAACAAACGTAGCTTCTTTTCCAACTGCCAGTGGAATTTTTATTCCCAATGAAACCTCCTGAGCTCAACCTTTACTCTCTGTATTTCTATTAGCATTCTTATCTTCTGAGTTCTAACTAGAATTTCCTATCAAGTTCTATTAATAGCACTCTACAGCTTCTTTAGCCAGCATCTCCAATTCTTTCCAAGTTCTTATAAACCACTTACAAGTGTTTCTGAACCACACAGTCAGGTATAGTTACAGCAATGACCCCATTTCTGGTATTAAAATCCCTTAGTCACTTTTCTATCACTGTGACAAGTTTTCTGAGACTTGCCACCGAAAGGAGGGGAAGTTTATTTTGGCTCCTGCTTTCAGTCTATGGCTGGTTGCTTCCAAAGCAGAAATGATGAGTTAGAAGGGCATAGTGGAGGAAAGCTGCTGACATCATGGCAGCCAAGAACCAGAGTGAAGGGAGAGTCTGAGGCCAAGAATATAGCTTTTCCAGTCATGCCCCCAGTGGATCCTTACAGGCCTCCCCACCTAGCAACACATTCATCTACTCAGTGGAGTTTACTGATGAGTGTAACGAACCCATGATTCAATCACTTCTGAAAGCCCCCACCTCAGAACACAGGAGGCTTTCAGAGTAACTTATGTCTAAGTCATACCAAGGTCTCAGCAGAGAATTTAGAATGATAAAGGAAAAAAATATTTTTCTCGTCTAGAATGTGATTTTCTGGTGTTACACATTAACACAACTATTATAAAATACTATACAGTAGTATTTACTGGTAAGAGTTACATCTCAAAATATGCCACTTAGCATGTAGATAATTTTGAGCTAAAGACCATTGAGAATGGGCAGAAACAGGAAAATCGCTCTATCTTCCATTTAACTGTCTAAAATAATACATAAATTTCCCCTTTGTAAAGCAAATTTCCTTTACTAAAGGTATCGGTACCAGGAAGAATATTACCCTCAGAAATAATTTTTTATCTCTGGAGAGACTCAAAACAGCCTTCATTTACCATACATTTCCTCCATCACCTTCTCATAATTTGTCACTCTTACTTCCAGTATCCTCAAAAACCTATTTCTCTGAGTGCCCCAGAGTTGTATATAAGTCTCAATTACCTGGCCAACTCCTAGGAGCTCACATTTTCTTTGTGATACATCTATGAATATATACGTAATAAAATAGTTTTCTTTATTTAAACTGTGTTATGTCAATTTACTTCCTGGACCATCTACAAAATCTAGAAGGATAGATGGAAGTTTTATTTGTTCTCCACATTAACTCAGAGCATATAACTGTCCTGTGATCCAGAAATTCAATTTCTACCATATACTAAATAGAAATGCATATATAAAAGCATGCAAGTACACACAAAGCAATGTGTAAATTAGCTATATTCTTTAAAATTGAAACTGGTTAAATAAATTATATTTTATTATCATCAAGTAGAAAATGATGTTCTTTTACCCCATTGGAACCAGCAAGTTAAGGCCTGCAAATTAAACTGACAGAAGCAGTAAGAGAAGAGACAGAATTTCATTTATGTAAGTACAGGATTTCATTCATGTACTTAGGAATTAACAGAAACTAACAGGTATTTAGAATTTGGGTCTTATGTAACACCATCCTAATGGAGAAAAGGGAGTAGGAGAATGGGTGCTTATAAACAACAGCTTTTAGTTCCTTTTGAAATTTTGCTACTGCTGAGGATTAAACCCTGAAGATCGCGCATGCTAAACAAGGGCTCTACCACTGAGCTACATGCATGATTCCAACAAATGATCTTTAATAAACATAAATGAAGAATAGATAAAAGGTATTATAGTCTCATGACAATGTCTATTTGATTTCCTACCCTAAGTCTCTCAAGTGATAAGAATTAATCTTTTCAGTTTGAGAAGCTCCCAGGATGGGGATTTCTGAGGACTGACTTCTGAGGTTTCCCTTTAGAGAAGTGCAACGGGAAGAACCTCTTTACTGTGATGTATTCTGGATTCTTTCAACGGTCACATAATTAAAATGAACAAACAACCCCTACTTATAATATATAGTTAACCCTCACAAACATAGTATTGAATAGAAGAAGCTGGATAAAAATGAATGCATATAATGAATATGTGTGCTATGAAGTTCAAAAATAGATAAAATAATCTATAGTATTAGAAGTCAGTGTAGCAATAATTTTCCTTTTGGAGTTTAGTGATTAGAAAGAGCAAGTAGGGAATCTTTTGGGCAACAGGCAACATACTTTATCTTGATGGGGATGTTGGGTATAAGTATTATTCAATTTGTGAGGTCAATGAGTAATTAGATTATTATATTTTGCTATTAGATTATATGTTTTTATTTTCATCTTACAGTACAAAAATGATTACCAAATTTACAGTGCTAACAAGGTTAGAAGTGTTAATAACATTTGTTAAAATTATTAATTTGTCATTTGTGATAATGCTTTTTTGATGTTTTTGTTTGTTTTTTGAGGCAGTGTCTCATTATGTATTATTGCATAGCCCAGGGTGGCCTCAAATATGTAATCCTCTTGCCTAAGTCTCCCCAGTGTTAAAACTGCAGGTGTGTGCCACCATTCCTGGCTAGTATTTTGTTTTGTTTTGTTTGGAGAACCATACTTGTTTGTTTTTGGATTCTTGTCAGGAAATGTTTAATTTACTTTAAAAAATATATAAAAACAAATTATTTAAAAGTTATGAAAACAATTCAATATATATCTGCAACAAAAATGCAAAAAGTAAAAAACTAATAATTTTAGGTAGTTCATTGGACAGGTTTTATGAAATGAACATCATCTAGCAAAATAATAAGTGTCAAAGCAAGTAAAGAAGTAAAAGAATGTCATCTTACAATCATTAAAGGCATTTAATTAATAGTTAAAAATCTACCAAAAATCACTGACAATTAGATTATTTTAAATAAAAATTTTAATAATTCATTCAAAGAATAGATGATTTAAATCTTCTATAAACACCTCCAGAGAATAAAATGAGTGGATATTCCTGGTGTTATTTTATTAGGATAATGCAATCTTGTCAGCAAAACCAGACAAAGGTTAAGAGTAAAAAATAAGAAATATCATAAAGATAAAAAATCCTTAAAAAATTTGTCTAACAAAGCCTAGAAAGTACAACCATGTATGCATCATGATTTATTAAGGTGTATTCATGACATAGAAGAAATTTTAGCCAAGCGACTTTTAACATAGTGGTTTCGTAGAAGCATTCAATAAAATATAACGCTCATTTGTGCTTAAAACATTCTAAAAAACATAAAAGTTCATTGAAAAACCCCAAGTCAGAACTTGCTGACCCTGCTGGTAAAACTGATATCTCCAGTCTGAAATTAGTAAAAGGTCAAAATCAGGGAGGGAATTAGGAGACAGATACCATAGTTCCATATTGAAGGTAAGATGATATTGCTTTACTCAGTTATTTGCTTATCCTACTCAACTATTTTCACAAGTAAGAAAAAGGAAGAATGGAAATTAAAGGCTGAATCTAATAAAAAAGTAAAACTAATTGCCTTCCAAAAGATGCTGAAGTTGGTGAGAGATTCCCAGGAGAAAGTATTCTGAAATTAATAATATAACATGAAGTATCTACTATACCCCATGTGCTTTACTATTTTATTTTTAATTCTCATGACCCCGTGAGGTAGATACGTATTCCAGATGAACTTTGGTCATTTATGTTCTCCTTTGGAAAACTAAGTCCCACTTAATGTTCACCACACATTTAAAATGTATTTTCAGTTCTCTTGAGGAGATGTGGTTCTGCCCTATGTTGCTCTTTGAAATTCAGGTTCTGAAGGGCTAAAATGGGGAAACAACATCTATCTCACATTATTATGAAGAGTAGCTATTAAGTGAAACTATGTGTGTAAGCATTGAGCGAAGTGCATAATACAGAGGAGATATTCAATAAATATTTTTATTATGAATGTCACTTCTTCATTAGAACCAAAGTTCTCATTCTTTGGTGTTCAATACTCAGAAGTATAATTAAGCAGTATGCATAGCAGTGCACACCTGTAATCCCAGCACTCTGGGGGGTTGAACAGCAGGACTGAAAGTTCAAATATAGTCTGAGCAATTTAGCAATTTAGTGAGACCCTGTCTCAAAATGAAAATCACAAAGGGTTGGTAATGTAGCTCAGTGTGAAGGTCTTGGGTTTACCTTTACAGCAAAATCCTGGGGGCTTACCGACTTGGTGCTACCCCCTTGGTCTGGGACTTAGCTTACTGTGGAAACACGAGGGGCTGGGATGCTAGGAATGCTGCGGTAGAGGTGTGTGTGTGTGTGTGTGTGTGTGTTCTTGTGCGTATGTGCATGGCTGGTCTGCTGTTCATGAACACAGTAAGAAGATCCAGGTTCTCATCTCTACAAAATGTAATCTTCAACTGCAAAGATTTCTCTTTGGATATCTATTTTCTAAAGGTTTTCCCTGATGTTCACCTTAATGTTTTAGAGCATTCATTATTGCATGTTAAGCACGTAATTAGTGTTTTCCTTTGGGGTACTGGAGTATTTCTATCAGCATTCCTATCTTTATCCCAACATGTAAACCCTTGGAACTTTGTGGGTTAACTTACCAGCCCAGTTTAGCAGAGAAATAGAATCCAAAAAATTTTTTAGATGGGCTCTTAGAATTTAATGTCTTTCCTCCATCAGTGGCATTGAATGCTACATAATTCATGCCTATGAGTGATGGTTTGTGTCCTCATTTACAAATGGCCAACATAACCACCCCTACTCTAAAGCTTTTGTCTCCTTTACCCAGACAGAAATAAATTAAGATTGCTGCACTGGCAGTGGAAATGGAAAGGAGTGAGTGAATTCATGACCTATTTAGAGGGTAAAATTGATAGCAGTTGACTGGGAAGGAGAGTATGTATTGAGGTTAGCATTCAAGTTTCAAGATGGTGCAGCTAGATGGATAATGGTATAACTCACTAAAATAGGACACAGGACTAGAGGCATTTTTTTCACTGAATTATTTAAATTCAGATTCAGAGGGTAAGAATTAAGCACCAGATGTGGCAATTGGTAGGCAAGCGTACCCATGGTTTGGGGCTAAGAAGAAAAGTCTAGGTTCAAAATCTAGAAAACTAGACATAGCCAGTAATGATGATTTATGATATATAAGGCACACATACTTAACTGCTTAGAAAATTTTGTTGTAATATTAGCCACATTTTTATATTAGGTAATTCTTAAATTTTATGATAAATCTCAAAGGATGACTAGCAAGTTATAGTCAGACAGAATGTATTTAAGCCTGAGTAGTTATTAGCAAATATCATATCTCTGATCTGAAGCCCAGTAAAGAACCGATTTGCTCTGACTGCATCAACTTGCAGTAATAACAATAATAATGATAACAAAAATAATAATAATAAAACAGGAACAAAAGGGCAGGATACAGCCTTATGTGTAGGTTAGATTTAGCGACTGTGGAATACGATGTAATTTTAGGGTACACATCTATATCCCCAACTGTCCTACTCAAAGCTTGCTCCTTGTGGAGGCACTTTGCAGATCTAAAAGGACAAATCCTCTTTCATAGACGAGTGCTGCTTACCCAGCTACTCTGCCCAGCTGAGACTGAGAGTCTCAAAGGCAAAGCATTGTTACTTACTTTAAGGAGTTAAACAGATGAGATATTCCAGTTTCATCCACTTAGCAACACTTCAGGGTAATCTTCAAACTTTAAAGGCATAATCAAAATCAAGTTATTTTTCAGTTGCTTCATTACTCATCTGTTTTTTTTTTTTCCCCATAACTTATTCCTCATCCCCAGAGTCCTCAGTTCTACCTTCAGGAAAAACAAATATTTTGAAGTATCTGAAAGCCTTACCATATAATTGGATGCAACATATTTTCTAGTAGTCGATTTCCTATTAAGGAAAGCCAGTTTATAAATTCTGTATCTCTGCATTGACCCTAACTTCAACTAAACAATTAAATAGCAATTGACCTTTTATTCCGACTCTGTGAGAGTGGAAAAACAAAGCCTGCAATTTCAAAGAAGAAAAAAACATGCACGGAATCTAGAAATAGAGCAACTATTTATCGACCTTGTCAGAAAGTATCGTTTCCTTTGTGTATATAAATAATAGCATTGTCCCCCAAATCTGTCTGTTTTATATCTTTCCTTTAATACCTTTGTCCCCCCACCCCAGAACAGACCATTTAGAAGGTCAGAATACATAAGACTCTGTTTTAGCTGTACTTACAAAGTTGCTTTGGTGCCTCTTATCATCCTTAACAAATGCTAATGGTATTGACATTCAGTGATCTGACTTTCCTTTTCTTAGTGTTATCTTCTTCCTTAGGCAGTTTGCTGTGTCATCTCATTATATTCATGGCTTGAAAGAGGAATCTAGTTCTAAAGCTTGAAGTGGTTTATTGATCCTACAGGATGAGGTAATTCACTATCCAATATAATTCAAGCCTTCAAAGAAGAAAACATTCAACTATCCTTTTAAATGAAATAATCTGAAATGCAAGTCTCAAAGTTCTGCCTCATGCTTAGCATCCTGGCAGCAATTTATTCCAGTCCTCAAAATTAATTTTGAATCATATGCCTCTTTAAGTGACAGTAAAATTCTCCCATTTGTATAACACTGGTAATTATTTTGATTACCTAATAATATCTAAATCTGATTCATTCCCTTCACTACCTCCCACCATGTGATTATTGTCAGCAGTGAGGAAGTTGTACATACTAAATATATTCTTAAATGTTATACCCTAGGAATGTGGGGAAAAGCAAGATGATGTTACTTAACTATAGTATTTAACAGAAAATGACCAAATAATGAAAAGAATCATACATATTCTAAATCACCCAGCATGAACAAAATTATAATTTTGTTCCAGGAACATGAGGATGAATATTTATAGTGGAAACAGACAGCTCTTGAATGAAATATTGAATCTTTTTATTAACTATTTGGAGATCATTGAAAAGATGTGATTAATCTTTATATGATCTCAGCCTTATGCAAAAAGGGAAATATTTTTTGTTCACAGTGTTTGGGGGTAGAGATAGTTTTGTACTGTAGAAGCTAAGAAATGTTTTAAAAATATATTTGTATCTTATTGATAAGGAAACTGACAAAAGGAGGGTAATTTGCTGAAATCATGCAACTGGATCATGTGGTATGAAGAGAAATATGATCATGGCAGTAACTGGTTGGAGATTTCCTATGTATACATCTAGATAAGGACCACATGGATGAAGAATGAGTCTTCAAAGGAAATGTTAATGTATAAAACTCTTAAAACATACAAAATTATTTCCATTATTTAACTTGTCTTCTTGAAAATTAAATAATTCAACTCTCAGTGAGAATAATTTATAGTGCTTATAGAATATTGTCATGTAATTTTATTTGAGACAGTGTCTCCTTATGTAGTCTAGGCTCAACTCAAATCAAAGTCCTCCTGTCTTAGTTTCTCTAGTGCTGGGATTGCAGACATGTGCCACCATACCCAGCTTCAGATAATGTTTTTTTAATCATAGAATACCGTGTATTATATTAAGAAAGTAATATGCAAAAAGAGAGAAAGTAGAAGTGCAACTCAGCCTTCCCTCTCTGTATTTCATAATCTAATAGGCAACTAGACAAGATAAAGCTAATGGCAAGAGAATGGTTCAATACTATGAGAGAAAAAATACGCAGAAAATTCCTGTAGCTGTTGACAGGAAGGAATTACGATAGTGTTTATGATACACTAAGTGCTGACTGTGTGTTTGGGTCTTGAAGAAGGTTCACTGAATAACATCCATCCTCCTGCCCCGATCTGACCCTGAGGTTTAATCAGATTGAGAAGAAAAAGAGCAGCAGGTGAGTACCAGAAGAGCACCTGCGATGACAGAGACTAAATTGAAAGTTACAATACGGAAGGGGCCTTTTTCTTTCCTCCAGCTAAATCTCACCTTCAAGAGGAAAACCAGAGAAGGTGGAATGCCCTGCTCTTCCTAATTCACTAAAAAAAATCAAAACCCTTTTTTTTTTCTGGTGAAAAGAGAAGTGTTTGGGAGAGACTGAGGGGGTTTTATGTCCATATTGAAGGGTACACCCCGTGCAAGGGAAAAGTAGTCTCCAGGGTTCACGATCTTTTTCAGTGTATTAATTTAATTCTCCTAATAATCCGGAGAGGTAGATATTATCATCACATGGAACTGACAGAAGCAAAAATGAAGCAAAGAATGGTCAAACACTTAGTTTAAGGTCCTAAAATGAGTCTGTAGCAAAACTGATGCTTGGACTCAGACAGACGGGGGTTCGATAATCTTTCTTGACAACTGCATTGTACTTGTTGCTAACATCTGTTGCTTGCTGATGTTTGGAAATAAGCAGGTCAGTGTTCATGAAAAAGGTGAGTTTGATTTCTAAGTCAAGGATGAGTAAGATTCTGGAGGAGGAAGGGAAGGTCAAGGAAGAGGCATTTTTTTTATTCATTTATTTTTAATTTTTATTAGTACATGTTTGTAGTACGTAATAAATACATTCTTTGCGACAAGTTAGTGCATACATAAAACACATCTTAATTTTTCTTTTGTTTTCACTGGTACATGTTTGCAGTATATAATGATTGCATTCATTGTGGGGAGTTGGTATCTCCACATAGCACATCTTAATTCTTTTTTTCATGCCTTTCCTCTCTCCTCACTCCCCGCTTCCTCCATCTCATGGTCTCTTTCCCATTTACAAAAAACTATCTCCCAGTGTGCTATTATTATATTTTATTTTGCTTTTCATTTATATTTTGGTTTCTCATATCTTATATTTAAGATTGTGCATCTCAAGTTTATCCTCCTTAATAGCAGAGTAGTACTCCATTGTGTATAAATAGCATATGTTCTTTATCCATTCCTCTGTTGATGGACATATAGGCTACTTCCATGATTTAGCTATTGTCAGTTGTGCTGCTATAAACATGTGTAAGCATGTATCACTGTAATATGATATCTTTGACTCTGTTGAAAACTTACTAGAACAGGAATAGCTGGGTCAAATGGAGTTTATCATTTCAGGTTTTTTGAGGAATACCACCCTGATTTTATTTTCTTGACCAATGAAATAGCACAGGAATCCAGGTATAGTGACATGTGTCTATAATCCTAACACACTGAGAGACTGAGGCAAAAGAATCACAATTTTGAGCCCAGCCTAGGCAATTTGAAAATTTAGCAGTTTAGCAAGACCTTGTCCCAAAATTAAAGGAAGGAAGGAAGGAAGGAAGGAGAGAAGGGAGAGAGAAAGAAAGAAGGAAGGAAGAAAGAGAGAGAGAAAAAGAAAGAGAAAGAGAAAGAAAGAAAGAAAGAAAGAAAGAAAGAAAGAAAGAAAGAAAGAAAAGGGAAAGAACAAGGCAAGACAGACTGGGGTTGTACCTTAGTACAAAAGTCTTGAGTTTAATCCCCAGAACTGGAGGAAGAAAAACATGGAAAAGTGCAAGAAAATATAAGAAATGCACAGAATAATCAAGAAAAAATGGATTTTTCTTCATGGCATGTACATGTGTGTACATGCTGATAAAGGGACTCAATGACTAGAGCAAGGAAAGAGTGCCTTTTCATTCTAGTTTAGAAATATTGGATGATGTAGCCTATTCCAAGATGGCATATATGACAAGGGTTTTTGGTTAATTAAAAAGAGATGGCTCTGTTTAAGTTCTTGTATTGGACATGTTGACCCTCCAAGATTTCATCTTTTGTTTATTGTTCTGACGAAACACCCCAAGCTCTCTGAAAAACGTTTTTCCTTTTGGGGAGAGGATTCTTAAGAGAATGTCAGTGCATTACTCTGCTCATAAGCAGATGTTAAGAAAGTAGCTCGGGCTGGGAGAAAGAGACCATAACCAGCTGTTTCATAGCCTGTAATTACAACTTTAATAAATGAATCATTTCCTTCATCTGGCACAGTAGGGTCTGAGCAGAGCATTCTGTGTATTAGCAGTTCTGGAACCATTTCACTGCTGGCTGTTGTCTTAACTTGGAGGTCGAAGAAATCAATCAGGCATATAACACAAACCATTCTGACTGTATGTAAATGCAGGTTTAGCAACTGTGGAGAGCTGCTATGAAAGAGAGAAGTCATCTAGTCCCTGGTAATGTAATTGGCTTGACTTATTAGGCTGCAGTTTAGCATATAAAAATGAAACTATAAAACATAATCTGCTGTACAGTGTGCTAATTAACCAGCTGGACTAGCTTTTATAGACTTAATTTTACAGATTTCCTCGAGGACCTAATCTAGTTTGGTGACTCAGAGCTACATTTCCCTCCTGCTAGGACTTAATAGTCTTGCCTCCTGGTTCTTTTTCCTCAGGATGCCAGAGAGCTCATCTTTTTTTCTTTTGTTAGATGATATCCTTACCATGTAGAAATCCTTTTGTAGATATTAGTATTAGACATTGTATTATAAGAGTCTACATTTTTCTATTGCTATGTGCACAGCCTTTTCTCTGTTGTGATCAATGGGCATATTGCATAATAATGAATCATATTTCAGAGCAACCATTCCAGGGTGAAATAGAGGAGACAGAGACAAAGTAACAACATGGGTTGGGACTGAAGATAAAAATGAAGGTGTGGTGTAAAGACAAAGATGAAGTGGGAAATCAATTAGCTGTAAGTTTATCACAATAAAGTAGTGTGAATTGTAAAAATAAGAGCAAGGTGGTAAATGAGCAATAAAAACAGTCATCTTCCCAGGCTTAAGTTTACAAAGCAGTTCAACTAGGGAGGCAAGCAGACCTATACGAACGATAAATATCTTGGAGTAACTTTTATTGATGATGAAGATAAGATTGCTACATACTGAAAAAGTTAAAGTATAAAAGAAAAATTTAACTAAGGATTGCTATTGCGTGTTAATGTATTTCCTTACAGCATTTTTTTCTAATCAAAATTTTCTTTTGACTTTACTTGCAAGGTACTTAGAGTATATAATTTCATATTTTCATTATTTTAAGCCACATAATGCTATAAACATTTCCTTCCTCCCTCCCTCCCTTCCTCCCTCCCTTCTTTCTTTTTTTCTTTCCTTCCTTTTTTTTCTTTTCTTCCTCTTTTATTTTTTCTTTCAGTGCTGATTAAATCATGGAGCTTCTCACTGAGTTACACCCTCAGCTCTTTCTGCATTTTTTATTTAGAGACAGAGTTGCACTAAATTGTTCAATGACCACAGCTTGTCTCAAACTTATGATCTTACTGTCTCAGCCTCCCAGAATGCTGGGTTTACAGACACCACACCCAGCTAACATTTTTAAAATATAAATATTCCGAAAATAAATCTGTAAAACTTTTATTTATGTTTTTGATCAATGAAATGTATACTCAGAAAAATTTAGAAAACAAAAGAAATAGAACCTATTAATGCTTTTGATAGTGTGAATGTATACTACTGATAGACTTCATTTATTTTCACTGGGCACAGATTAGAAACTACTTTTACACTGTCTCTAAACTATTGTCAGCATTTGATCACATGATTTATTACTATTATTAATTTGTAATATGATTTCTGTTGCTTAGCAGTGTATTATGAAAATTTTCTCTGTCTCTACACATAAAGACGAATATACACATTTTTAGCAAATGCATAGCATTTTGCTGTGTGGGCATTCTGTCACTGATTTAGTCAGTCTTCTAATATTAGACTTTTATATTACTGCCAAATATCTAATTTTGCATATAATGCTGCAGTAAAACTCTTACAAATATTTAACATTAGTTAGCTTTATTTTAAAATACATTTTTAGAATCTAAGTGTCAACCAATTAACAGATGCTCTGCCTATCTCCTGCTGTGTAGGATACTAATAGTTATTCCTTTGATCCCATTTGAATGAACACGCCAAAGGTATTTATTGTTTTAATTTGTGTAACTCGCATTATTCATATCGATACTTGATGGTTTGATTTTTTCACATAATTATTGGATATTGATGCATCTGTATTTCTTTTTAAATGACATTTTTTTATTTTTGAATATTAATTGTTAATATTTAATTGTTATTTTATTGGTTAAAAGATGTTACATCTTTAGCATGATTCTGAGAGACATTTTTCCTGTTACTTATAAATTTTTATTAAAGCCTCATAGCTGAAAATAATTGGGGCAAATACAAATGTGTTTTTAACAGAGAATTAGACAGAGCCTCTAAACCTCCAGGATCTGAATTTTTCTGTCACCACCAACTGCACGCAAAGATTAAGTTTTAATTTATCAGCAGAAAAATACTTTGAGAGGAATTGGCAAAGAGTAAAGGAAACTTTGCTGTTCCTCCACTTCTTCCACTGTTTGAGAGGAACGCAGGCCACGGCAAGAGTGCTTGGCTGTCTGCTCGAGTTAGTGAGTAGAGTTAAGGCAAAACCTGGGGACAGGAGGTGTTGAGAGCAGTCAAAGGAACTGTGAGAATGGGGAGAGGGAGAGGAAGGCCAGTGTGTCTGAAGTGTAACAAGCCGGCTTTGAATATGTCCCTACAGCCAAATTACAGCTGACTATATCATCTTGTGCCATCTTCCCAAGTCAGCAATTCTATTCTACAGTTGTTCAGGCCCCAATCCTGGGCATTATTGTTGACTTCTTTCTTTTTTCATAAACTGTATCTAATTTGTCAGTGAAACCTGTTGGCTCCAGAACTCAACCACTTCCTTCAAGATCACCATTATAGACCAAGACACCTTATCTCCAGGTAGAACGGGATTTCTTTGTGTATGTTTGATTGTATGCTTGTTCTGGTCTTCCCCAGTGTTTTTCAAGAGCATTTTGAGTGTTATTCTTTTAAATATTTGCCTTACTCACTTTTTTCATCCCAGGGACAGAGTACCTGACATCTACAATTTAAAGGAGATTATTTGGGTTCATGGGTTTTAAAGAACTGAATCTATGGTCAGCTGGCTCCAAGGCCAGAAGGGCATGGTGGAAGGTCTGATGGAGGAAAGCTGCTCACATCATGGTGATTGAGAAGAAGAGGAGGAAGGGAACAGCTAAGGAGGGAGACATACCCTTCTAGGCCACACTTCTTTGACTTGCCTCTTCTAACTAGACCCTACATCCCAAGAGTGCATTCAGCTATGAATGCATCAGTGGATTAATCTGCTGGGGTGTATTCAGCCCTTATGACCCAATCATCTTCCAAAAGCACAACACTGAACTTTGGAACGTCTGAAGATTTGGAATATTCTAGAGCTAAACCATAACATCATATAATTTGGATCATGTTGTAGTTCTGTTTAAAATCATATTTTCAATGGCTTTAGTGTGAAAGTAAAAGCAAAAGTCTTGAAAATGAAGCATAAACTCTTATAGCATCTGCTTCCCCCATTTGCAGTTGTTTCCTTTCCAAGTTTTCCCTGTAGTTTTCCTCTCCTGACTGTGTGACACAGGACAGTACCCACTCTTTCAGGTCCCCAAACAGGCACACATACCAAGGCCTTTGTGCCTACTATTTACTTAAAACATGTTTCCAAATATGCATATATTTATTCTCTTTATTCAGTGACATGTCTCAAACCACTTTTTTTCCCTGAAAGTTTTCTTCAGCTGCCCTTGATATTCACTCCCTTTAGTCATCCCATGTCCTTGAATTCCATTTGACTTTTCTATCAGGCACTTACCCTGGGACATAGTTTTGTGTGCGTCTTTGTTAGAGTCCATCACTAGACTGTGAATGCTTAGAGAACAGGGAGTTTGTCTTGCTTTTTGTCCGTCGTCATAGCATACTATAAAGCAGGCGCAGAGAAGGCATTCAGTAAATATGTGTTGCATAATTGATGGCTGAAGTCTGACTCAGCAGCAAATCTTTTCTATTCAAAGATACTTTTTTCCTTTCCTCTTTATTATTGTATGTTGTTAGTAATGAAAGACTAACAAATTTCCATTCTAAAAAAACCACCCAATTGTAGGTAAGAAAGTATTCAGTCCTCTTATGGATAGAATAACTGATGTATGTTTTTATCAGTAATGTGTGAAAAGTATACTCATTAGCCTAGATGTTTAAATTTTAATTATTATTATTATTGTTATTATAATTATTTTTTGGTACCAGGAATCAAACTCACCATCTTGCTCTTGCCAGGTAGGCGCTGTGCCACTGAGTTATATCCACCACTCCTATTATTTTTAGTTTTTTTAGACAGGCTGGATGTGAACTCATGGTAATCCTCTTGCCTCCGTCTCCAGAGTGCTGGGATTGTAGGTATGCACCACCACACCTGGCCTAATCTAGATTTAATACTTAACACTCTACCACTTAATATGATGCTGTATTCTGCTACAATGTGTTTCTGAAATTTTATAAAATTTTCTTATAGGGAAGTATTTTAGTACTCTATAGCTTCTATAGCAAGTTATTATAAAAGTACTCTTACTTATGACAATGCAAAGTTATTGTTTTACTATTTTAGAGTCATATCCAACAGCTCTCAGAGTTAAAATCAGAGTTCTCAGGGCTTGCTCCTCCTGGAGGGTCCTGTTTGCCTTTTCAACTCCTAGTGACCTCTGGCCTTCTTGGGTTCATGGTCTTATAGCTCCATTTTCAAACTCACCCACATGACATCTCAGACCCAGCTGGGATAAATTTCCCATTTCTAAAAATTTTATGTGACTAGGTTGGGTCTACCTGGATAATTTCACCATCTTAAGTTCCTTAACTTTAATTATATCTGCAAAGTCCCCTTTGCCGTATAAGGAAATATATTAGCGTGTTCTAAAACTTAGCGTGTGGATACCTTCAGGAGAGAGACCTGTGTTTGGCCTCTTAGATTTGGAAAGAAAACATGACCATCTCTCACATGTTCCTGCTGACCTCTAAGACTAATGTCTCCTTTTTTTCTTTCCTTTCAAAACAACTTTCTTAAAAGAACGATCACTATCTGTTCTCTCCATTTTTCATTTTGTTTTTCTTTGATCTCTTGTAACTTATATACCTTGAAATCCTACCAACATCAACATACTGAAAATGTTCTCTCCAAGCCTGACATCGATCTCCTGATCACCAAACTCTGAGTCAGAATCTGCTTAAGGAACTAGCAGGAGGCTACACAGCTCCCAAAACATCCAGAGAAGACTGAGCTCTCTGTCCACAGCCATTAAGTAGACCCTAGGTGCCACTTCCTGCAAGACATAACTTGTCTCTTGGCCCCTGAATGATCTATCCTTCCACTTGTGAAGTGCGGCTTTCTAGATCATTTACTTTTCCTTCTTGTATCGAGAATGCTCTAATTTTGTGCTCTTCTTCCTGAAGCTCAATCTTTCTTGCATCATATTCTTTCTATACTATTGATACTCCCATTGTTCCTATTTTACTACAAAAATCTAGCAAGGTTTTCTAGCGAGATTTTGAGGTTCTGAATCACTTGCCCTTTTTTCTGTGGGAATAATTTTGAGGAAAAAAGAGCTTTTTTTTATTTTTTAAAATTACTCAAATGTTTCCCTTATTACCTGGTCACTGTCTTTCTTCAATAGGCCACTGGGAGTTCTGAATAAAAGAATAGATGTGAGGTGGAGCTGTGAAGAGACTGGTGATTGGGTTTGCATGGATGCTGCTTTGTTCCTGAGTAAGGGTGACCTCTGGTGGACACAATTTCGTTGTTCTTTTTTTTTTTTGTCATTTTTTTTTTAATTTTAAAGAGATTAAAGCAAAACAATAAAGCAAATCAGAACAGAACAATGCAAGCAACACAGGACTTCAAAACAATACAACAGGAAATCAACAAAGGCTACAATGATGTCTCTTGTTTTCAAAGTAGCTGTCCAGACCTTCACACCTAATAAAATCAAACAATACAAATAGACTAAAACCAATCAAAAGAAAAGAATGAAAGCATTACAGGACTTAAAAACAAAGTAATAGGAAATGAACAATAGCTACTACTTTCAGGGATCATTTCTATAATACGCTACAACTTATATTCTTCTAATCAAGTGATATTGAGGCTTTTACAGTTTTAAAATTGTGTTTAAATATATATAATACACTGGTCTGCTTGCATATCTGGTATAATTTATCACTTTGACCATACTAAGTGTTTAGTTCAGAAATGTGTAGTCACATTGTTGTCCAAGCATTCTTTATAACTCCTTTTATTTCGCTAAAGTAAAACTAATCCATTAAAAAATCATCTGTCCTCTCCATCCTCTAGGAATTATACTCTTACTTTCTATTTTTATGAATTTGACTGTTGTAGGTAGTACATGTAAGTGACTTACGTAGTATTTGTCTTTCTGTGCCTGGCTTGCTTTACTCAGCATTATGTCCTCAAGTCCTTCCTTTCATAAGGCCAAATAATATTCATCGTATACATTCATGTAATCTAAGTATCTAGTTATAATCTAATTATCTGTTGATGTGTAGTTGGGTTTTTCTACTTTTTGTGTTACATTTCAGTGAGGAGGTTGGGAGGGACTACTTATTTGACTTGGGTTTGCAGTGGATAATTCTAAAGGGAATTAGAGAAGTGGGGTTAGGGAATTTGGATGCTACCAAGAATCAGGGGCATTACATGAATGGCGATTTAAATATTCTTTTACCTAAAAGGCAGGGGGGATTTAATGCTGTTTAAATTGTTAGCAATACAACGAACAAATGAAAACCAACATGTAACAATGCAACCTAGTTATCTAGTTATAAGCTAGCTATCTGTTGATACATAGTTCAGTTGTTTCCACTTTTTGGCCATAATGCTGCTGTGAATATATAAAATAGCACTCAAGTTATTTGAAATTCTGGCTTGAATTCTGAATGTATGCCCAGAAGTGAAATTGTAGGATTGTAAGGTAATGCTATTTTTAATTTTTGAGGAATTGCCACACTGACAGTGAAACCATTTACATTCACATCAATAGTGAAAGGGTTCCAATTTCGTTACCTCTTCAGCAGCACTTGAGTTTTATTTATTTAAAGTGTTCATCCTAATAAGTGTATGTGATTATTGTTGTTGCTATTTTTCATCCACTATTTATTAATCACCAATCGTGTGCCAAGTGCTTTATATAAATTGATCTACTTAATCCTGATGACAATCCTATGAAGTAGGCATTTTTTCCCTAATTGACTCTTGAGGGAATGGAGATGGAGAGAATCTAAGTGAGTTTCCTAGGATATGAACTAGTAGAACTGGGATTTGAAGCTAGGTCTGTTTGATTGTGATGTGTACCTTGAATGATGATTCTCCTTCAGATTCAGTGAACCTGGTTTGTTTTAGGTTTCCACTGTGTTCATTGTAAAACTATTGACATCTTCTTTACTTTTTTCTTCCTGTTATGAAAAAGACACTGTCTACTATTTTCAGAACTGGAGCAGTAGTGAAGAGTCTAAATGGCCAGTGCTACATTGACCAACAGCTGTATATTGAGTGCCTATGTGATATACCAGGTCTGGTCCCCGGAACATAGCAGGTTATGCAATATCATTGCTTTTATTGTTTTTTAATTTAAGGAGTGACTTTTTGATCTACCTTGTGGTGCTGTGAAAGAAGCTGGTTGGCCAGAAACCACTGAGGATGTTTAAATTGTGATTACTGAAAACCACAAAGGCCTGGACACGGGTGTGAGGCGTCACACAGATGAAGGGTGACTGGTGGCAGCGGGAGTTCATCAGAGGAACACATTTCATGTCCCGTGCCCTGCCACACCCTTGGCTACCTTTTTTATTTTTCATTTTTTCGCACTTTACCACAGGCTATTCTTAATTCAAGATTTCAGTAATTATGTTTCCATAATTATGTTTCTTACACCTACCTCTCCTTGGTTCTTCCTCCACCATTAGAGGCTCATTAACGTATAGTTTCCAATACATTTTTTCTTGAGTGTCACAGTTTCTTCAAGCTCAGTCAGTCTCAACTCAGCTTGTACTTCTGGTATTTCCTTCTCTATCCGTGATACTGTTATTCTCATAGGCTTCAAGCTTTAAAATTATTTGCTAACCTTCTGCCTCAACTAAACCAGTAATTTAGCATTTACTTTGACCTTTTTTTTTTTTTTTGTCTTTTTGAGATAGGGTTTCACTATGCAGTTCAGACAGGTCTTAAACTCACTTTGTAGCCCAGGTTGGCCTTGAACTTGTAGTGACCCTCCTGCTTCAGCTTCCCAAGTGCTAGGATTACAGGTATGTGCCACCACAATCAGTTACTTTGCCCTTGTTAATGTTCTTTATATATTGAAGCCCACCAATCAAAGATCAGTAGCAACAAACTCATAGTCAAGAAAGTTAGGTTTATGTAACTTGCTATAATCAGGAAGAACATATCCAAGGAAAATCTCAGAAATATTTCAGTGAGGAGGTTAGAGGGACTACATATTGGGCTTGGGTTTGCAGTGGATAATTCTAAAAGGAATTAGAGGAGGGGGTGGTTAGGGAATTTGGATGCTATCAGCAATCAGGGGCATTACATGACCAGGGATTTAAATATTCTTTTACTTAAAAGACAGGAAAGATTTGATGATGTTTGTTATAGTGTGACCAGTCCTGTGTCTCCCCAATACTCAAGTAATTTGGATGGGGCTGAGGCTGGCGTTCATGACTGGTTTGTTATCTGGTGCTGGGACTGGCGATGTGAGTGCTGCACCCACCCTGGGGTGGAGCCAACATATAGAGTAAGGTGGGGGGAACGGCGGGTCTTTCTCTCTTGCTCTCTCTCTCACCAGTTCGCATGCCTTGCTGTATGCTGTGTCCATGAATGGCTGCCCCGCCACGCCACACTGCCTTGGAGCGAACTAAGTATGAACTGAAACTCCTGAGAAACTGTAAGAAATAAACCTCTCCTTCCCTCATTTTGGGCATCAGGTATTCTGTCTCAGCAACAAGTGAAAAGTAACTAAGACAATATTTAAATTATTATTGGTAAAACAAGCAAATAACAGTTAAAAAGCCAGCAAATGAATAAGATGCTATTAATCAGACAAGAGGAAATGTAGTATTTATTTTCCATTTTCTGGTCAGATAATAGGCTTGCCTTTGTCTTGGTCTGAACCTGATAATGAAATGGACTTGAGAACTTCTAATTTACACTGATAAATATCAGTCTGTTTTCCATTTTCTCTGTATTGGTTTATTTCCCCCTGGCCCCTCACCTTTCACCCACATCTGACTTTATTCCTTCATGTCTGGACCACTGGAAAGGCCACCTTACTTTCCCCTTGCTTGCTTGCTTCTTTCTCTCATCCACTCCTTTCTGTCATTCACACTATTGTTGAATAAATGATCATGACTTTCTCCTTGGTTCTCTTCTGCCTGAAACACTTTAATGGGTTTCTTTGCTTAGGAAGTCTCTACTCTATATCCAATCTACCATTTCAAGGTTGTTTCTCAGGCTTCCCTGCTTTTCTGTGTGTTACCTGTTCATTTGAGTGTAGTGTTTGCTTTCTAGTTTTTAAGTCGGTGAATGGTTGGTGCGAGCCTTAGAACAGACTGACTAAATCTCAATTTGAGCCTTGATTCAGGATATGGGTAACAGCAACTTCATTTTCTCATGGTGATTGTGATGCAGATGGTTTGTGGATTATATTTTGGGGTACAGTGTTCTCTACTTTTGTTCATGCTTTGATCTTTTTAAGGAAGACCCTCCAGTTACCTAAGTTGGTCACCCCCAAATCCTACTTGACAAATCTATCTATTAGTGCCTAAGTCTAGAGACATTAGACTGGTTTGACATTCTTTGCACCTCTCATACCATTCTTTTGCCATCTTACCCATTACAGGTTGTACACACTTTGAAGGCAGAAGCCTCACTTATGTTTTTTTCTGTCTCTTGAGATGAGGATGGGCTGTGATAAATAGTAGTGTTCAGTAAATGTTTAATCCACAAAGGAGAGGAGTGTGATTCATTGAGCTCATTATTATATCTGGATATAAACAATTAAACTGTGAAATAAATTTTTCCTAATATTTATTTTGATTGCACGTTATCAATTTCTATATAACATTAAATCAACTATGATTATCAGGTCATAATTATAAATTAAGAGAACTTACTGAGCCACACTGAAAGAATGTATGTATGCATGTATGTATGTATGCATGTATGTATTTATTTGGTGGTACAGGGGATTGAGCATAGCCCTTGCTAGTTGCCCAGGCTGAATTCCAACTTGTGATCATTCTGCCTAAACCTCTCAGAGTATCGGAATTACAGGTGTGTGCTTCCATGCCCAGTTTATATTGTATTTAATATCTATTTTCAGAGAAAGGGGAATTATTTTTATTCAATCTATTTACATTTTCATGTAAATATTTTAAAAAATCTAATTTTGTTGGTTAAAAATCTGTTAGGTTAAGATATGCAAAGTTTACACACTTGGCATACAACTTCTCCCCCTCACACACACAAAAAAAATCCTACAAAGTTTTGGCACTTAAAAATGGAATTTTAAAAGTTTCTGATTACACATATTAATGCTTTTGCTTCAGTCTTACAAACTCGAGTACATAAAAGTTTTCCTTCTCTCTCAGAGGGGCTGAGACTCTAAACACAACTACCTTCGAGGCAATTCTCTTTCCTTTACAAGTTCAAGCATCACCTCTCCTCCTATACACAGTTAAGTGTAAAAATGTACTCAGTTACAATACTCTTTTCTTTTTCTCATGCCTATGAATCTCTCCAGCAAAATTACCTTATACCTGCTGCAAGCATGACACAGGTGATATGGCTTTTATTAGTGTTCTTTCTTCCACAGAAAATACACAAAACTTTCTACAGCCACAAGTGTGTTTGCTTTAAACTGTCTCCCAGTCTGTTCTCATGGAGGCTAGAGAACTAGGTCTCTTGAGTTATGAGAGGTACTTCACATACTCTGCATTCTCGAGTGGTCTCTGGACTATCGGAGGCTTTGTGTTCATTGTCTTACTCATGCATATCTCTTGGACTCTGTTGTCCAAGGTGGGAAGGGCTATCAGGATCTGATGCTAGCAATGAACCATTCCCTGATTTTCTCATTTAGACTGGGAGCTCAAAGCCACAGAATATGGAGGAAGTAATGTTGGTCTTTAATGATAAACTCAGATAGACATTCTGTTAGATGTTTTGAGAACAGATTTCTCCAACATGATCTTCGCTGTCAGGGAGTAAATAGACTGCACAGTGACTTCCGTGCAGTAAAGAGAGATGGGCAACGTCTTAAAATACATGGAGCAGTGGCGATTCTCATTCCACTCCCTCCTCACTGAGGACTTGCAGAGGCCCATGTGTGCAGTGGACCAGGTCATTGCCCTGAGGCCCCTTCATTCTCTTCACTGATTATCTATGACACTTGTAACAGATGAATGAAAAATACACACCTGGCTATAAAAGGCATGTTTGTTTCCATGATTAAATAGTTTGTGTGTAACTGGATCAGTGACCTTTGCCCACTAGATTGGACAGCATATATTATAGGCAAATAGAGAAATCTTTCCATGGTGAAGGTGAACATGTAAGAAGAGAGGAAAAGAGAAAATGTTGTTGAAGCAAGATGAACATTGAAAAGTGTTAGTGTTACTTAACTTCAAATAGGAATGAAGTTTTGTTTTATTTTGTTTTGTTTGTTTTTTGAGACAAGGTCTCTCTATGCAGTTCAGGCTGGCCTTGAACTCACTATGTCACCCAGGCTGGCCTTGAACTCGGCAGCGATCCTTCTGCCTCAGCCTCTAGAGTGCTGTGGTGCACCACTATGCCCAGGCAGAAATGAAGTCTTGACCAAAGTTTAGCAAAAATGGTCAGAGTAGGGCTGGGAGTTTGGCTCAATGGCTTAAGCGCCTGTCTGGCAGGCATGAGGTTGTGAGTTCAATCCCTGGTGCCGCAAAGAAAAAGAAAAAAGAAAAGGTCGGAGGTTTAAGGGACAGTACAGTTGTTTAGTCTCAAGATCCCCAACACTTGCCGTATATTAAAATTATGTAAGAACTGTGCTTATTATATGTATATGTGCAACCATGTATAAATCATGAATGTATAGCTCAGTTAATTTCCACTATCCCGGGATCAGGAAACCGAACATTCCTAGGCACCCAAACTCCCTTGTTCTTTCTAGTCATTACCTTTTGCTAGAAGTAACCCATATTCTGACTCTGAAAGCTGTGGATTAGTTTTCTTATTAAAAAAACATACATACATAGAATAAATAGAGTTCTGTGCCCTTCTGCATCAAGCTTTTTCCCTCATCCAACTTGGTGTGAGAGTCTGCAAGCACCAAGAGTTCACTCTCTTTGTTGTCTGGTACCCTAATGATTAATATACTATCATTTATTTACTTATTCTACTATTGATATGTATTTTGGTTGACTGCAGTTTGGGGCTATTGCAAATAGAGCTGCCATAAATATTTCCAAATATTTTGGTGGACATATGTAGATATTTTCTTGGGCACATAATCAGCAATCGAATTATTGAAACAGTGTATGTGTATGTTCAGTTTAATATGCACAATTACTTATTTCCAAAGAGATCGTACCAAACAAGTTCTAATTGCTCTGTCTTCTTACTCATTTAGGGACTTTAAAAAAAATGCTCAAACTCAAGCTCTACTCAGACAAGATTCCAGAAAATTCCACCTTTGATTTCTGAGAGTAAACTCCAAGAACTAGAATTTTAAGAAGTTTTACTAAATGACAGGAATGGTTATTAAGCAGAATCAAAAATCACCATTATTCCGATGAGGGATCTGGGATATGAGTAAGTGGAATGCTTTACACAAAGCCAAGCAGACAATGAGAGGACCAAGTTCTATACAGTGCTTTCACTACATGGTTGGTCTTTTTTGGAGTTACTCCTTCACTAAGTCATAGCTGTACTGTGAAAATGAGCTTTGGATTAGACAATTCTTTTAGAATACTTCTTGTTTGCAAAGAATTCTTTTCAGGCTCTGTGAGGTAGGGCTGGTATGCAGTAACCACTACATAATTTGTGAGATCCACTTCAAAACAAAATGTGAGATTTCATGCTCAAAGGTGATTAAGAATTTCAAGATCATGATGACAGAACATTAAACCAAACACAAAGTCTCTCTAAGAGTATGGTTCTGTCTGACTGTATGGATTACACGCTCATACAGCTGGCTTTGCAGGTGTCATTATCTTTACTTTATAGATGAAGCAGTAAGGCATACTGTTGACTTGGAAAGTGGTCATATTAAATGTAATGATACTTGCTTTGTCTTTTTGGCTTAGAGAATGGGCATGTCCCTCTTCTCTTGGATTTACAAAGACAAAATGAATAGAAGTGATGTAGGTTAAATTAACAAAGCTTACAAAGGTAGAAAATCTGAAATAAAAAAGGGAAAGAGAGACTATTTGGGAAAAAGAGGAAAGAATGAATATTAAACAAATGAGATTCACCTAACTGCATTTAAAGCTGGCACTTGTGTTCCTCGCCTTATGTTCCTTGTGGCTGACTCTGCTTTATTTTCTGAGGCATTTGGCTAATAAACTGTATCCAGATGTTTTTATACAATCCCAATAGATACCTACATAAGCCTACTGTTGACAATAGTAGGCAAAAAAAGCCAGATGAAAATATATACTGCACTTACATGTGTTATTCTTCTAAAAACACATGGAAATATGAAAGAATTATCAAGTGGCCATGGAGTTGAAATTTTATTGTAAGAATTAACTAGATGTGTGTGTGTGTGTGTGTGTGTGTCTAAATAAGAATAATAAAATCCTACCCCAGGCCTGATGAGGGATGTACACTGGCAGTCACATGGGGCCCTTTTGTTCTATGTATCTGGGCAACCTACGCCTGCCTACTTTGCTGCCCTGGCCCTGCACTGTGGCTGAGGAAGACACTGAAACCTAAAGGGATAAAGTGACTAACTGAAGGTCACACAGTGTTGGGAGTGAGAACAAGACCTCTGACTGCCTTGCTGAACTACGCTATCTTGTGAATTGCACACCACTTATTTTATGCGTGAAGACACTGAGATACAGAAAAACTGGACTAGCCACTGGCCTCGTCCTCCCAACAGTGATGAAAGCTGAGCTGAGAGATGGAGAGAGCTGGAGACCGTACGACCTCTTTTGAGTGGCTGGATCTAACTATATAACTTCCCTTTAAACTAGTCAATCCCTGGAATGTTTCCTTTACATGGATTTTTGTCACCTGTATCCAGAAGTGCTTTGATCCACACCATAAACTCCACCTCTCTCTGTCTTTGTCTCTGTCTCTCTCTCTCTCTATATATATATATAAGCATTTATATATTAGTTTATATATATTAGTATTCATAGATTAGTATATATCATATATATTACATACAGCATATATAATATATATTAGTTTAGATAAATATAACATTATATATATATATGTTAGTTTAAAAATCACTACCCCAGTGATTTCCAATTAATCTATTTCTTCTCGGGCCTTCTTATAAGCATATAAATAATTAAAAAACTAGAGACAGGTTGTAATCAATGAGTTACATTTTCAGATATCCCTCTCTATGGGGGAAGAAATCTCTGTTCAGGCAGCTAATTATGAAGCTTCTCTATTCTCTTCAGTTGTTTGGGGCAGTGGTCCCCAACTTTGTGGCATCAGAGGTGAGGTTGTCTTTTTCCACTAGGGGCTAGGTTGACACTTTTTCCACAGACAGGGAAGGAAGGATGATTTTGAGAAGATTCAAGCACACTACATGCATTGTGCACTTTGGTTCCATTATTACTACTTTGTAATACATAAAGAAATAATTATACAACTCATTATGATGCCAAGTTAGCGGGGGCCTGAACTTGTTTTCCTGCAGGTAGACGCAGCTATCTGGGGATGATGGAAAACAGTGACACATGAAGTGTGTTGCTTATGTCCAGTTGACTCTTTAATCTTGTTTCGTTTGTTGTCAAGGCAGAACACTCTGCTGCACAAAGACAGGATTCTGAAAATAGAGACAGGCTTATCAGTAATTTTGTGGCAATCTTAGGATATTCTGCTTTGACCTTAAACCAGGACATAAGGCGATTTGATGTTGTTTCAAAGATATTTTTAAGGCCACTCTCCTTTGTGATCTTCAGCAGTCGATCCTCTTCTAGCATGGACAAAGTTGATTCACCTGGCATATGCACAAATGGGGTTGTAGATCCATTCTTTCCCAGTTAAAAGTTTTATTTATTTTTTATTTTTATTTAATTATTTATTTTTAGATAGGGTCTCACTATGTAGTGCAGGCCTTGAACTCACTTATGTAACCCAGGTTGGCTATGAACTTGTGGTGATCCTCCTGCCTCAGCCTCCTGAGTGCTGGGATTACAGGTGCACACCATTACACCCAGCAGCTAAGAGGTCTTTTGCAATTGGAAGGTAATGCTCCAACTCTTGAAAGCTGAGACAGGTGATCAGCACCAGCTAGAAGAAAGAAGGCTCTGGCTCAGTCTCTTTCAAAATCTCTGCTAGGGTTTGAATCAGGTCAGAAATCCCACTATTCATTCACTGCCCGCTATGGTTCCAGTTTAGCTTTGAATGCATCTACTTTATTTATCAAAATGAGCACGGTTGTCATTCTCTGAGGTGACAGGTTGAGTTCATTGAGCAGGTGGAATATGTCACATGAAAAGCACTTTTTAATCCATTCTGTGTCACTGAATTGTGTTGTCAGTGGTGACTACTTTCTGAAAATAATTCCTGGAGTGACTCTTGTAACTCAAAAACTCTTCGCAATGGTCTGCCTTTAGGAAACCATCACACTGCTGTGTTAGAGAGCAGACATGCATGTTCAGTGCTCATCTCCTCTTAGAGCTGTGTGAACAGACACAAGTTAAGGGCATGCACTTTAATGTGCTTCATAATTTTAATCAAATCCTGCAAAACATTGTTAAGTTCAGCTGTCACATTTTGGCTAGCCCGCAGGTCTCTATTGATGACCCAGTACAGAGACTCACATTCAAAAGTGACCTCTTTGACACAAATTGCAAAACTAAAAAGCCATACATTCACGCAGCCACTTTATCCATGCGTATAACAACGCAGTGTCCAGTTCAGTTTTCCTGATATTTAATCATTCAAAGACTTGAACAGTCCTGGTGTTCATTGGCAACAGAAGTGTACATAACATATCCTCATGTCCACGCTCTTGAAAAATGTCACACAAAAATAAGCATAGTTGCCTTATTGCCAACATAAGTAGACTTGTTAACCTGAATAACATACCATGGTGACTCATTAATACTGGCTCATAATTGTGCCTCAGTATCTTCTGCTATTTCATCAATTGATCTAGTTGTGTTGCTAGCTGACAGAGGAATATATGGGACTCTGAACTATAGCCTCTCCTAAAAGTTCACCATGAAGATTCTTAGCAGCAAGCAGGACCAACTCTTTACCCATAGTAAAGAGCTTAGATTAGCAATGTGGTTCGCCACTGAAAATTATATTCTCAGTGCAGACATATTTGATGAAGTGGAGGCCTACAAAAATTGCTTCTGTTACTCGAGTTCATATTCATTCTCTTTTGAAAACTTCCAAAGACTTGTCTTTCAATGCAGGGTGCTTACTCCCTGTGTGACAAAGAAGTTTTGAAGCTTTCATGGCTTGATTGTATGACCCTTAGCCACGTGTGACATGGGCTTGAAGAACAGAAATCACCTGTTTCAGTGAACCTATACTTTAAGGAGAACTCTTTTTTTTCCCTTTTAATAGCAGTTTTCTTTTTCCTTTTCTTTCTTTCTTTCTTTCTTTCTTTCTTTCTTTCTTTCTTTCTTTCTTTTTTTTTTGGAGTCTTAAGTCTGTTGTCTCTTCATTGCTGTTTTTCCCCTTCAAAGAGGTTCTGCAGTGATGTTTGTGTTTTAGTCATTTTGACTAGGGTTAGTTTGTGGACTTTTCAAAATTGTGACTGAGAAAAGGTTACAGTATTGAAAAGAGGCATGAATGGAAATAGTAAATATAGCCAGGTGTGGTGGCGAACACTTGCAGTCCCAACACTTGGGGGGCTGAGGCAGGAGAATCGTTGCCAGCTCAAAACCAGCCTGGGTTACAAAGTGAGCTCAAGGCCAGCTTGAACTGCACAGTGAGACCCTGTCCCAAAAAGACAAAAAGGAAATAGTAAATAAATTAATGAACAAGCTACATTTAGATTAAAATAAGTGTCAGATTCTGACTTAAAGATTGCCACTAGATGCAGCTTAATTATCACTTGCCACTCATGGATAGGGTTATGATATGTGTCTGCAAGCAATTCATTTTTTATGGTCTCTTTAAAGTCGAACCTCTCTGATGATGTTAATCTGTATTTGCAGGCACTTCTGAGCACCAGCATGACTGCTGCAACTCCATCGCAGATCCCCAGGCATTAGCTTTTCAGAAGGAGCATGCATCCTAGATGTTTTCCATGCACAGCTCACAGCAGGGTTCATGCTCCTGTGAAAATCTAATACTGCTGCTGATCAGGTAGGAGGTGGAACCCAGACAGCAACATGAGCAGTGGGGAGTGACTGTATCAGATGAAGCTTTGCTTGCTTGCTCACTGCTTACCTTTTTCTGTGTGGCCCTGTTCCTAAAGCTGCTGGGGACACCTGGTTCTAAGGATTCAGTATTTGTGAATAGCAGGTAGTGATATATAACACTCCTTTACTTAAAATGGTCTATTTTCTTATGAATGGTTTCAGCTGGATTCATCTAAGCATTTCTGAATTGGGCTCCTCTTTTACACCCAGGTACATGTAGTCCTTTCATTCCACAAGAGTGAGGCCTCAGGTGTCAGAATTTAGGACTCAAAGTCAATGCAATAAGTCACTTACCCTTCTTTACTTCCACTTTCTCTGTACACGAAAAGGGGATGTTGTAGTTTAAGTGATGTCTCTCTCACATCAGATTCATATGATCAAATCCCAACCCCCAGTATCCTCAAAATGTTGGTCTATGTGGAGATTAGATCTTGAAAGAGTTAAATTTAATTAAATGAGATTATTAGGGTAGATCCTAATTCAATATGACTGATTTCCTTATGAGAAAAGGCAGTTAGGACAAGAATACTTGACTTGAAGCTACAGGGAGAAGATGTCCAGTCCAACTGCAAGCCAAGGAGGGACACCTTGACTTTCCACTTCCAACACCCACAACTGCAAGTGTGTACACTTAGGCGAACCAGGCTGTGACATTTGCTGCAGCCGCCCTAGCAAACTAACCCGAGAGGGCAAGGAAACAAAGGCAACTTCAAAGATGATCTTGGGAAGGAAGTGAAATTGGTAGATGCTAATTACTGCCATAGCCACTAAGTTTTACTACTCTTGACTTTTATCTTCCCATTCTCTATTTCTGCCTTTAATGTAGAGGATAGTTCTTCAAGGAAAGATAATTTCATTCAAAAGTGAAAGAGCAACACCATTAGGCACTTACCCCTTTTGACTTAGTTATATTTTAAATTTCGACTAAAGCCTCAAGTGCTTTCTCCTTGTTAGGAGATCAAATCCAGCACAACACTCAGCTGCACTCATGCTCTCCGGCTTTGGGACTTGTCTCTCCGCTGCATCTGTTCTGACCTGCTCTAGTTTCTTGCTTTCAACCAAGCAGAGCTGTGGGAGAGAGGGCAGATTAATGTGTGCAGGTATAGTTTCCCAACAGTCTTTTCTATTTCGCCAAAGGACCATTTTTCTTGTTAGCTATATTTAATAAAAGTCCTCATTTTATTCAATAGACTGTGCTAATACTACCCTGTGAATAGTTAGTGTTTATATAGCAGAGTTCCCATGGAGGCTCAAAGCACGAAATAAATATTGTCTCATTAAAAACTCATGGAGCTCCTTGAATTAGGTTGGTGGCTGCTGCAACTTCCCTGATGCACAGATGGAGAAACAGAGGGTGCTTTTTCAAATTCAGAAAAGCTTGGAGAGAAAGAAAAGTAGCATCTCAGATTTGGTGGTAAAGCCTCGGGCTAACACCCCAGATTTTTACAGACTAAACAATATTCAGTGCAGAGCCATGGAGTGGGTTTTGATGAGCAATGAAAGCATTGTAAATATTAGGATCGTTGTTTATTGCTAAGACTGGAGCCTACTATTTTAGTTGGTGACAGTGGGGAAGTATCTGTAAACTCTTGGCAATTATTGATTGCTGTTATCATGTTTATTATTTTTTTGCTGAGCTGATTGTTGGTAACTACTTGTTTATTCAACTCACTGTTGATAGTTTTATTGCTGAATCGATCTCCTCAGTTATCCCTATAGTAGTATCCTACAATAGCAAATGCCTTCCTCCACAATAGCAAGGTCATATCCCAAAACCATAGGCTTCCCTCTTAACAGCAAGGTCTCACCCTACAACAGCAAGATTGTACCCCAAAATAGAAAGTCCCTCTAGCTCCAACATCAAGATTCTACATTAAAATAACACAGTCTCTGCACAAACTCCCAATCTCCTGATGGTTTGTTCTGGTCTGGTCCACAGTGTCCTGATTCAAGAGTATAACCCTGCATGGTTTATTTTAGTCTTTTAGTGTACTGGTCTTCTAGTGTCTTTATTTCCTCCTCTGCAAATCCTGGAAGGTTTAGCTACATGGCTGTGAAAACTTGTAAGTAGGCTTATAAAAGCTAATGATATGGATCAATAAGATCTTTATAATTAATAACAAAGAATAGTAACTGACTTTGTGCTCAAGCATGAAGCAGCCTGAAAAGCTACCAGTGTTAAGGTGGCGTCTGCCCAGAACCTAACTGGTTAATGGACACAGCAGTGGAGATAGTGTGCAAAGCAGGCCAAGGCTGAGAATTAAGCCGGAGGGAAACTAAGACACTGCAGGTGGATTTTTTGCTTATGGGTCAATGCTGAACTGAAATTGTGACTGCAGGACTGACAGGATTTTATTATAATATCTCCCTCTAAATTCTGGTGTGTAGCTTCCCTGCTGACTAAGATAATGCCTACTGCTGAACATCTGCAGTTATACAAAGGATTATTACTTTTGGCTGAAAGCTTTCTGATAGGGGAGAGTTTATTAGAAAATGAAATAGCAGCCTTCACCTGCAGTGAGGTGGGGATACAGCATAGATTTTTAATTTGGTATTTTCACAACACAGCATATTCAGATGCACTTGGCTTGCCTTCCTTAATTGCGTCTTGAGTGTCTGTGGTGTTTGTCCTGTGGAAGACAGTATGTTTGAAGTCTTTGTTATTACAATATAAAAATATTTCTTCCTCTGTCTTTCTTATACATTAAGACTATTTTTTTGTCCTATTATCAGACTCAAGATTATAAATGCTTGATTTCCTTTCAGACATTTAAAAAATCAGTTTTTAATTACAATATTGATTATTTAAAAATGGAAAAGATAAGAGAGACTTATTTTCTAATAAGTAATAGCTCAATTTCTCCAAAGTATGTTAGAAAAGAATTTGTTAGGGTGGGTAAGGCGAGATTGTAAAACAAAAGTCTGTATTTAAACAGAGCAAGTGGTATCTTTCACATAATGAGAGAGATCATATCTATAGCTAACTTTCAGAAGACACTCATTAGAAAATGTTCACTGTTGTAATTCCAAGAAAATTTTCACGGGAAAAATAAGTATTATTCATAAATCTAAAAAGTCATTCCATAGGTTTCCTGTTAAAAGCACAATTGTAGCTAACTTTGAGAATAAAATGTATTAAATGTGTACAAATCCCTTCTTACTCTGTTCTCTGGTATTTTCCCCAGATGCTCAAGGACGTTAGCTCTTATCAGGCCGTGACATCACTCCCCATGGTCAATCTTTACCCTCTTTGCATGAAAGAAATAGGTACATTTGCATCATTACTAGAAATAGGGTAGGGACAGGTTTTAGAAAAATCTAGAGAAGAGATCAGGTACAGCCAATGTTATTGACCTCCTGATAGACTTTGATTGGTTTATGTGGGTGATACGCCCACTCCAAGTACCAGTGCTGGGTTTGGGCAGGCAACTGTGTCAGGTACGAGAGACAAGAAAGTCAGGCTATGAGGGTGTGAAGGCTGCTTAGTTATTGTGCCTCTCGCGGATACACTGGCCTTTCCCAAATCACCATTCCTATAATAGCTCATTCATTAATGACGCTTATTATATACTAAACTTTGTTCTAAGCACTGCATACATATTAACTCCTTAAGTCTAGTAATCAGAATGGGTCCTCATTTCTTTTCACTCTCATTCTATAAACATATATGCAGAAACACACACGCATATGTATGGATTAGGCATAATACATATGCATATGTCAGATTTTGAATTTTTTAATCAAGAAAATTTACATCCTATCTCCTTGGACTGCTGTTTCTCTGAAATCTCACAGTGATTGCTCGTAGAATGCCACTGATATGATAGGGTCTGCCCAGGCCATGACTTTTTCCAGTCCTATGACAGTTTTGTGCTTGTTGCCTGAATATACTTTCATATGTTTGAAGATGGGATAATTTTTACTCATTTGTTGGATGAGGGAGTGCACACAGACCTGATGTGCATGAGGAGCTCATGTTTATGGGAAGGCACAGAAACCAACTGCAGCTTTAAGCAAAGTGGAATTGGGATTGGTGGAGTTCCATGGAACCCGGAAGTTATCTCCAAGGTCATATTTTAACTTACCTTTGTCAAAGTGAGATTTTTACTCAAGGTGAAAATTCCAAAAGCAAATGAGTATGTAAATATAACTAGAAAGTGCAAATGAGATGATGTATGTAATTAGACATTTATTCAAAGAGCAAGTGAATATGCTGAAATTTCCCTCATGAAATTGTGTTAACTCATCTTTTCACTTTAAAATAACTTAGTGATTTGTGAAAGTATAATGTACTTCCTTTACTTGTAACTTTAAAAAATGAATTCCATTTACTGCAGTCAAACAAGAAGTTCTTTGAGCATCTTCCATTTTGCAAATGCAAAAACTAAAACCTAGATATGTTACATGGTCCAGTAAAAGTCATATGCAATGTTATTAACAAAGGCATATTCTAACATAGAATACATCTTTTATTGAATAAAGATTGGAGGTCTACCACATACGTTGTTCCTGGAAGGAACTCAGTAAATATTGTTTGGGTGAATCGATTATTCTGCTTGGGCAACAACCTATCAGAAAAAACGTTGGCTTAATTCACTGTTAGTTCCTCCTGGTGAACTAACTGTGTACCCTGAAGGCTGTGAAGCTGAACATCTTGCCTACATCAAGGAGGAAGTTACCCAGGGCTTAGGATTCATTTAGTTCAACCCCTGCTCTGTCTAGCTTTATCTCAGACCACAATTTCAAGTCAAGAAGTAGAAATCAAGCTCTTCACTTCTGCTGTTTGGTATTTTCCACTACATCATGTCAAAATATATAGATAGAAATTCAGTGAGATGATGGTAGAAAGAAGAATTAACTTGGTTATTTGAATAAAAAGGCAGAGGCAAGTGAGTCCTATGGAAAGAATAACTAAAGGCTCAACCTAAACCATAGGGACAAAAGTAAAGCTCAACCTAATGGAAAGTAAAAAGTGAAGAAGATATTGACATCATGACAGGCTATGAATGAAATGAATCACTGAAAGTCTAAATAAGGAAATTCTTAAAACATTCCCTAAACAAAAGTTGCTCAGGGTTCCAAGGAAAAAAAGCAGACAGAGGAGAAGATAATAGATGTAACTGACTCACCAGCCAGTATCTTCAATCATAGTCTTTGGTTTCAACAATCTGCTATCTCCCTAGAATACAAATTTCCTGCTGCCTAAAGTAGCCACCTCCTTGGCAATGAGATTTAAAAAATATCGTGAAGAAAAGCATGCAACCTGTTGAAGCTCTTCTCGCTTAGTTTTGGAATGTATCCCACAGATACATATAGTGTGGAAGTAATAGTAGAAGGTTTTCTTTTTAGATTTGAAGATGATCAGCATTAAACTGAAACAGGAAGAATCAGCGGGTTAAACCGATTTCCCTTTTACCAGTAGGAATACGGGAGGATGCCTACTGTGAGTCAGAAAATCAGATGAAACAGGCTTCTTTAGAGGATGTCACTCACTCCCAGTCTTTTTAAAATGAATGTCAGGTGTTCAACCTATCAAATTAAGATACATTTGACTCCTTTCCCAACTGCTCCTCTTTCTCTCTACAGCTACTTGGTGACTCATTCCTCCACTAAGGATTCAGCCGAGTAAAGGTGATGAGTGAAATGTTCCATAATGAACTCAAGGCCAAATCCAAATCTTCTTAAGACACTGTTTTGAACTATTTTACCACTCCTTCCATTGGCATAACTCAGCTGACTCAGCTGTCTTCACAAACACAAACCTCTCAATGTTTATGAAGTAAGTACAGCTATCTAATGCACATCTAAAAAGCCACTGAACTTTCCTAAGATGAAAAAGTAGCTTCTGATGAATTTCTTTATTTTTTGTGGTAAAAAGATAAATTTTCAGAACAAAATAATGAAAGAATAACAATAGCTAATATATTACATGTTGTTATCTTTAAAGTAGTTGCTCAGGGTACAAGATATGGGCATAAAAATGTCTCCAATCAATATTAGCACAAACCTTTCCTTTTAATGAATTAAGAGACACTAGTAGTATGACTGACAGTAGGGAAAAGGGTAGAAAGAAATCTGATGTATTTCTTACTTTTTAAAATGTTCTATTTTTTAGGCATACTGAGTACATCTGCCAGTTAGTTTACCTAACTTATAAATCATATGAATGTGTATATCCATTGACAACCCAGGGCTCAATGAATTATTGATCATTCACAATTTCACACCTAGGCAATTATCACTGGAATGATCAGGTCCTCTGAAACCTGAGTCATATGACCTTAACTCATAAATGGTCTGGAGCTGAATTGGCTCTGCACATGGAAATAGCATGCTGGGTTTCTTTTTTTTTTCCATTGTTTCTCCTAAACCCAGGGGAGGAACATCCTTACTGGGACTCCATAATTGTTTGCATCCATGAAGCCCTGCTGTGGTTTGACATTCATTCTGGATTAGTGGAAGGCAGTGTGGTCCAGACAAAAGGGAAAGCAGATAACCTCACTTTGAAGTTAATGAATATTTATTTATTTATTTTTGTCATTTTGAGACTGGGTTTCACTATGCAGTTCAGACTGGCCTTGAACTCACTGAGGAGACCAGGCTGGCCTCGAACTCACAGATTCTCCCACCTCAGCCTCCCAAGTGTTGGGATTACCCCATGTGCCACCACTGCAGGCCCTGAAGTTAATGAATATTTAAAACAGTGTTAGCATTGCACATGAGTGGTAAATAGTGATTTGTCATGCTTAGACTGCACGACTTTTGCATTTGCCTTTGTCTTTTGAATGTCTGAATACACAAACAGGAAAACACCTTTAACCTTATAAGCATGCTGTTTCCACTGCAACTATCTCTACTTTGTTTTAGTTAATTGCTGAAAATTAATAATTTATATTCAAAAAGGATTGCATTTGAATCTTTAATTTCTAATATTTTATTGTAGTTTCCAAGTACATGGGTGGGGGCAATAATTACCGAGTTTTCTATTTCTTAATTGTAGAATATTTCAGAGGTAATTTACCCACCTTGGATCTCTATTACCTCGGTTCTAAAATGAAGGCTTGGGTTAAATCAGAGTGCATATTTTATTTGACCAGTGCTCACCAATCAAGGCAGAGCTAAATACCCACCTTATAATAATTAATTTTTCAATATTCAAATAGCAGGTGACTTTTTCCAATAATGATTCATATTTTTATTTCCTTTGAAAGGAAGCATAAAATCTAGTAACCCTGGAATAACAATCATTTGATGACAAGAAATTGGCTCTATCATTTTGATTGGGTGACTGTTCTCCAGTTTGCCATAGTCTTGCAGCTCCTTGCTAAATTCCTGACACTTCCTTTGATTTCCTACTTCTGGCTTATTTTGTTTGTCTGTATTTCTTCTCTGCTTCTTGTGAGCAACCCTTACTCCAAACTCTAAAAATCTGTGATTCAAGACCGCCGTATTTTCAAAGAAGATTTAAGAATAATTCACCTATAAAACAAGATATTTTATTGAATCCTGAGCTATTTTTAAAATTCCCAAAACAAGACCTGAACTGTTTTTTAGAATTCCTAACAGATATATCTGATGGCTTTGGGCATATACGGAGGGGGCTGGTATTGTGTTAGTTATCAGCTAGGATTCAGTCATGTCCTAGAGGCGGTCCGCAGTTCTCTTCACGTAGAACTCTCCGATGCAGCTGTTCACCTCATCAGACCAGCAAGGAGCGTTCCTCCTTCTATTCTGTGCAGACTGAGTCACTAAAGCACAAACAAATACTTGGAACCATCTATCACCTTTGCACTCCAGGGGAGTAGACTGGATGTAGTTTTAAATCTAGGAGTAAGAATTATTAGAGGTTATCTAGGATCTGTCTATCACATGTGTTTAACTATTTCAAGAAACATTTATTTAGCACTTATCATCTCCAGCCTTCACTCAGTGAAAAAGAAAAAAAGAAATAATAAATATTTAAAAAATACAAAGTTGGATAAGATATAGACCCCACTGTCTAGAAGCTTACAGTGTAATGTGAAAGTCATGGGTGAACTTGCAATTTTATGTACTCTAAGGTATTTTGCACATATTTAAAATGTTCCGACAATCTCAGAGATTAGAATGTGTGAGTTAGGCTATATTAAAACATAGAGTTAAACATTTCAAACCTGATTATTGAGAATAATACCTTCTATTCTCCGTTTAACTCTGCTAGTGTAAATAGGGTATAAAGTTAAAAGGGTAAAACATTCACTGCTAAGCATAGAAGAGGTGATCGATAGATGTTTTGAAGATCTTTGTTTATCTTCTTTATGGAGCAGGCAGACTGTTAGTGGAGAAAAGGTGATATAGATCCAGCATGAGTTATTCGGAAATGCATTAACACCACACCAAGTTGCTTAGGGTGAATTGTTTATGGGAAAGATAATAAAACACATATCAAAAATAAGGTATCGTGTTATCTTACTTGAGTTGCCACTGCCTAATATGTATTTTACCCTGACCCAACCAACCCACCACTCTAAAAAAAAAAAAATTCAAATTCCTACAAATCAGATTGCAGTCAGGTAATTTACTTGCAACCATTAAAGGATGCAAACACATAGGAACACGGGGCTAAATAATGTCTCTACTTAATGTGATTGATACCAAAACTCTCATTGGGCACTAATGAGATCTTTGATTACTGTAGAGGCAGCATGTGGTCTTTAATTAAGGAGGAAAAGTGCTTTTCACTGTTGCTTTATGACATTCTTAGCAGTGAGAAAAATGAAGCACTACTCATGGTGCACTTAAAATTATCTACTGAAGAAGCTTGTCTAATAAAGTCAGAAATATTTTCTGTGTACTCTAGTCTACCAGAAATACAAATGCATATGTACATAGTAGTATTTGCATATACATAAATGAGATACCATTCCTTATTTTTTGTTACCAAGTCATAGTATGAGCAGTTTTCTGTTTTTCAGAGAGGGAAATATGACCGTGTTTATCTTTTTTAAATTCACATTTTGTGGGTCAGATACGCCAATTTAAATTTTTTTGATCAAATCAACTTTGAATATACATTCTTGCTGGCCTATTCTCTTGTCATTGAAGGTGCTACTCCTTTTCATTTCAGCCTTGACATTTAAAAAATACTCAACTTGCCATAGTTTTCATTGGTTGTTGATCAGCAGGATGTTTAAATTCGTTGACTAACGGGTTTAATCCCCATTTTACAGAGGAAAACATGATTAGGATGTTAAAGATCAGCTGCCTCCTGGTAATTACAATTTGAGATGAAGGGAAAGGACAAGCATGAATATAAATGTGCTGATTATGACAGTGGGGGAATCAGGAGCTTGTATTTTATTACCTCAGTTATTTCTTTTGTGTATGCTGTAGATGAGTGGATGAGTCCTACAGACTTTTATCTTGCCTTGGTAGCTGGGACAATGCATTTGTAAGTAGCATCATGCATATTCAGTGCATTCCCAACTGCTTGGGGATTATCTGGTTTGTCAATTTGTTTGTTTGTTTTTCCCCATTTTTATTAATATTTGTTTGCAATAAGTAATAGTACATTTATCAAGGGGGAGTTTGTACGCACACATATCCCATCTTGATTCTTTCCATTTTCCTTTTTCCTCCCATTTGCCTCCATCCTCAGATCCCCTCCCAACTCCACAGAGTCAATTGTTTTAAGTTTAGTTTCCTTTCCAGACATGTAACCAGATATAAGACCATCAAGCTACTGCTTCATTTGCACATACCTCTTTATTTAAAATCTTCCAAGAATCTTTGTTGGGCCTACATTGTAAAATAATTTCATACCAGCTGTTTGTTCCAAAATTGCCCTGTTTGGTAATTTTGCCATTGCTGGGCCTCAGTATCAATTGTATTAATGTGTCAAATATGAGTGCATTGGAGGTAGAAGTGTTTTAATTTAAATTTTATGATCACTATGATTTTTCGTGGAGAGTTTTGTTCTTGGAATAATTTTCTTCCTGCCAGAAGGATTTCTAATTGTCAATTTCCAATTGTCTAATTCAGAATCAGATTTTAAAGTCTGCTGTAAAGATACATAGAAATGAGGCATCAATAGCTGGAAGGAAACAGTAAATTGGGCGTGTGCATGAACAGACCAGTCAATAGTTTGAAATAAGAAAAGATTTGGGTTAGGTTAGATTAGTCATGAAAATGAAAGTGCATTCAGATCATCTCTTTTGTGAGATACTAATTTCTGATTGTGTCATAACCTGCTGAATATACAACATTACAATCATTTGAATCAAGTTGAATTAATTTCTGTGTCTTCATTTTATGTAATACTATGCTATACAGCCTGTTGGGTAAAAACTGAGGAACATATAACATCTACTCTTGTGAAATTCACAGTCTGGCAAGGCTTATTCAGACAAGGAAACCAATAAATATACAACCAACTGAGACATTAAAGGGACCAGGTGTGGTAGCCCATGTGATCTCAGCTGTTGAGGCAACTGAGGCAGAAAGATAAAAATTCATGGTTATCCTGGGTAATTTAGCAAGATTCTGTTCCAAAATAACAGAGAAAAAAGAGACTATGAGTGTATCTCAGTGATAGAATGCTTGCCTGCCTTCAGGTACTAAGCTCTCTGTTCACTTCCCAGGGAGACAGAAAGATGGGAAAGGAAGGGGGAAGGAGAAGGGAAGGGGAGGGGAGGGAGTAACCTTTGAAAGATGCTAGTTGTGCACTGAGTGTGAAGCTATCAGATAGCAAAGACCAATTTTTTGGAAGTCAAGTGAGCTGAGCTCTTAGTATGGCAGAAAAAGAATATACAGCCTCAGAGAAAAAGTAGACCAGCACAGTAATTATTACAGCTGTCCTGGGTCAGTTTCCCAAGAAGCAGAGCCTGAGAAGAAAGTCTTATACCTATGATTTACTAAAAGTTCTCTGGAAAGAAACTCCGAGTGAACAGGAGGGGACAGAGGATGAAGCCAGGCAGGGATGCGGCCTCAGCCTGTCCCTGCGGGGAGCGCCGCAGTGTGATTAGCACCACGTAACTGTCACACTTGGGGATGAGAAAAGCTTCTGCATCCAACCTCAGTCCCAATTGGCTCGGACTGCGGCATTTTTTGGGTGAACTAGCTCCCATCCCTTGAGGCAATTGTTCGGAAACTTGGAGATGTCAGCGATTCGTGGATCACTTTCCCAGCAACTGCAGATGGATGGGCACACTGTCCTGGTGCAACAATAGCTGTTGTTTTTTGCATTCTTCCTGTGTCTCCAGAGCTCTTACAAGCATTGTGCATATTTAAGATGCCTTAATTTTGTGAGGTAGGCAGTGACATTGGTCCTTTAGCAATGTAAGAAAAGCGAAGCACAGAGAAGTTCAGTACAGCAATGAAGGGCACACAGTGGAGAAGTAGAACCTTGATTTGGATGCACTCAATCTGATTTTGAAGACCTTGCAGCCCTGGCTCTCTGCTATGTGGTTATGGCAAGCAATGTCCCATCAAAAGTGGAAAATTACGCCAGAATTTAGTTATACTTTGTTTCTCATTTCTTCATAGAAATAATTGTTTAGGCTACGATTAACTTGCATTCTAACAGAACTGAGATTTAACTGTTGATTCCAGGAAAACATTCCCATCGTCCCACAGTGGTAGCAGCTGCTGGACATTGATTCCTTTGCCATTTTCTGGGAAAAACTACATTCTTCACATTTCCTAATGACTGCTAATCTCTGCAAGTGCATTGTGCTCCCCCACGCTTTCTGGATTTCAGCCACACAGTCACTTTGTGAATGAAGCACATTTTCTCCTGCCATAGGATTTTTGCACATGCTGTTCCCACAGTTTAAAATGTGCTTGCTAGTGGCATCATCCTACAGTCACTGTGTGTTTAGTTACTTCTTCATGATTCTACAAAGTCAAATGATCAGGGTTCACTTCCTTTCCTGGTCCCTTGTGCAGGCTAGGGATTTTTTTTTTTTTTGGTCATGATTCTCATTTAACTATATCCTTTTTCTTCAGAACTTCCATCTCATTTCACATTTATGCATACATACATACATACATACATACATACAGGGATTATTAAATTTGCATCTGTTCTTTCTCCTGGACTATGCATTTCTTGAGGTCAAGGATTGCAGGGACTACTCACTTTTCTAATGAACATAGTATTTGACACATTGTGGATTTTCAATAGATATGTTATGTATGAATAAATGATGGGAAGAATGTGTACGGTCTGCTCCTAGGCTTCTTACTCCAGACCTGCCTCTCTAGCGCAGCTGTTTCTTGTA
The DNA here is from genome assembly GCA_004363535.1 of Dasyprocta punctata. Classification (NCBI taxonomy): domain Eukaryota; kingdom Metazoa; phylum Chordata; class Mammalia; order Rodentia; family Dasyproctidae; genus Dasyprocta; species Dasyprocta punctata. The sequence continues at coordinate 97,101 of RJWM01001486.1, read as the reverse complement.
CTCTGCGATTGAGTTTATACCTCAAAGGTTTGTACCCAGTAGGCAGGCACATCTCAGTTAAAATACAGAACCTCTTGCTCTGACCTAGCTGTGCCCATCAAGCACTGAGCTGCTCTGGAGATTGCCACTCCATGCCTTTTATCAATGGTGCCACTGAAGTTTGAATGAGATGCACTGCAGAATAAGGACTCCATGAGTACCATCATCATATTCTATACTGTACACTTCTTGGGTGGATGTCTTTGGAGCACTACAAGGTTGAGCTGTGTTTCACAGATCTCCCTTTGAGTCACTGAAAGCACATCCATTTAGAAATTTGAATATTTGTCTTGGTAGCATAGTAAAGCACCTTAAAACAGAGAAGACAGATATTTAAAACCTCTTAATAGCCAGGCATGGTGGCCCACGCCTTTAATCCCAGCACTGGGGAGGCTGAGGTAGGAGGAGCCTTGTGAGTTCAAGGCCGGCTTGGGCTACAACTGGAGTGCAAGGCCAGTCCGAGCTACATAGTGCGACCCTGCCTTAAAAAACCAGGGTTGGAAGTTTGGCTCAGTGGCTTAAGCGCCTGTCAGGCAGGCACGAGGCTGTGAGTTCAATCCCCAGTGCTGAAAAAAAAAAAAAAAAAAAACTCTTAATAATACACTCTATATTTATTCATTCACCTATAAATAATTTGTTCTGTTAGTGTGTTTTTGTGAGTGAGAAACTTAAAAGAATGCCAAGCATAAGATTTGTAATGAGTGACTTTCATTAGGAATTGGCAAAGGAAACAAGAATATATCTATGCCTGTGACTTTCAGTTATATTCTCAGCTTGGTTTTCTGTTGTAGATACAAATTTCAAAGTGAAAACATTAAAAGATTTGAGCTGGATAATAGCTTTAACCCTCTATAAATTCTCTGTATTAATTTTAAGTAATTTGAGGGAGGTATTATAAAGCAGAATTAATTCTGTGTTGGATATTTTAGTGATTCTTTTTTTTTTTCAGAATTATTTACTATGCATCAAACCTACAAGTACCTTTTTATCTATTATTTATACAATCAAATACTTTGGGGGGTTGTATCCAGTTTATATAAAAGGAAATTTTAAAGCTCTTAGGGAAGTGTTCATTATTCTGAGAATAATTTTAACAGCCCACTAGGTCAATTACATCTCTGCCTTGAGCAACTTAACTGGATATTGAATCAGGGCTGGTCCTGTTAAGGAGCACTCTGGATGCTAAAATGCCAAGAGTCATTGAGTATGATATAGGATAAAAAGATGAAGTCCAGTCTGTCAAACTGCAACTGGGGATCTATACATAATGTAATGGCCTGATTTGGAATTTAAATATTTCAAATGGAATACATTACATTTGGTATTTGTCCTATCTAATAATTCTCCATGCTCAGCAAGATGCTTCAGAATTATAGTGCTTTTTATTTTAAGATCATTATTATTAAACCTACATTCCTGTAAATGTGAGAAGAAAACAAATACTCTATCTAAAATTGGGACCTTTGAATAGGTCTCTCATGTAGAGTAGTTTGTATCTTACAAAGTTACTGTTATGGTCTGAATGTTTTTGTCTCTATAAAATTCTGGTGTTGAAATCCTAACTCCCAAGGTGATGATGCTAGGAAGTGGGGCCTTTACAGAACTGATTAGGTCACAAAGAAGGAATTCTTATGAATAGGTTAAAGCTCTAACAAAAAAAGACCTAAGCAAGCTTATTGGTCCCCTCCAGCATGAGGTGATGCAGGTAGAAGGTGCCCTCTGTGAACTGCAGGACAGTCATGCACAAGGCCCTGGACCTGCTGTCTGCATTTTGAACTTCTCAGACTCCACAACTGTGAGAAATAAATTTCTGTTGGTTATAAGTCACTCAGGTCATAATATTTTGTTATAGCAATTCAAATAGACTAAGACAGTCACCCAGGACCAGAATCCAAGAATGTCCCTTTGTAACACGTAAAGTGATTATCTAGTTTGTTAGTCAAGTTGGAATCATTTGGAGAGTAAAGATTCTTAAAAATTATGCTAGAACAAAACTGGGACTATTTCATGTAATAAATATACAGTAATCCTGGTAGTGAATAAATTTAATTCTTCAGATAATTCTGATTCCATGGTAGAGATACTATATTGATTAATGATGGTATTTAAATTTATATTCAGGTTCTCTTTAGAAATATTTTCTTTTATTTTTACAAGTTCATAAGGAGTTTTGTTGTGTGTGGTACTGGGGAGAGAGTGAAACCCAGGGACATTCTACCACTGAACTATATTCTCATCCCTTTTTATATTTTTTTGAGATAGGGTTTTGCTAATTCGCCCAGACTTGTCATCCTCCTGCCTCACCCTTCTTAAAGAAATATTTTCTTAATAATGTCTTTCAAAACATTATCTATAAACACAAGCTCTATAAGTTTGTGCACATAGAACTACTCATTTATTTATGTAGTCATTCATTCATTGAAAAAATCATTTGAGCACCTTTATTCAAGACGGTGTACTAGATTTGAGGGGAATGGGGGAAGAAAAAAGAGGCAATTTCCCCACCTTTATGCTTATCTTAACATATTGTATGCAGTGGGCATTAAGAATAGTTGCATACATCATAGTCCAATAGAATTACATTGTACTGAAAAAAGAGGTATACATGAGGCACCAGGGGAAAAACCCCAAAGATTTAATGCTATCAAATATTTAGTTAAGCATGTCTCAATGAATGGTAACTGTCTGAGATTTAAAGGAAGAAATTACTAATTATTTGTGATGAGTGCAAATTAGAGATGGCAGTTTGCTTCGGACTGAATTGATGCCAGCTACCACCTAGTCCAGGAGTGTCCAAGGAATTTGGTGGACAAAGCTTGCTGATAGACTGGGTTTTTGAAATTTTCTTAGTGGATAATTTTGTTTTCTAGGTGTGATAGGTATGTTTATGTTTGCCTGAATTCTGTGGAAGACAGGATGGGATGGAGAGGATAAAACAAGTTTGGGATATAGAAAGAGAACAGGGAGGGTAGAAACAACTGGTGGACCAAACAGAGATGTTCAGATGAAGTGTGGGATATGTACAAATACAATGACTACCTCTCTGAAGCCTTCAGTAAATAGCCTGGCTTTGGCAGTAGACTAAGTGATTTGTGTGCTTAGTCTGGCCATCCAGAGAGCAGTGACAGCCCAGGAAGGTCCTAACCTCCTTAGAGTGCATGCACCTACTCAAATGTGTTTACCAATGTTCTTCATGCTTTGTGTCTTTCCACTCTTTTAATTCTTATAGTAATTTCTCTGCAGTTTCCAGGAAATAAGAAACAGTAATGATAATGTAAATTGACTACCTTATTAACACTGTCCTAATACGCTTCTTGGTTTAATCAACTGTAGTTCATATGACTCTCCAATCAGTGTCAGGATAACTTGAGATGTGACAGTTGTATTTGACCTGCTCATCTATAAAAAAGAATGTGACTGTGAAGCTATTAAGTGGATAAAGTGAGTCTGTGTGTATGCGTGTGTTGATGTGCATGCAGTACAGAAAAGTAGGAAGTAGTTTGACATTTTTCTGCCCTCAAGTTATTTAAAATTTACTTTGGACAGTAAGGCTAACACACATAAAGCAATTTTAAAACAAAAAAAAATTTACTTAAATTTTGGTTCATCCAGAAGTTAAGAGCTGGAGATAATTAAATATAAATTAATAATGGATGGGTGTGGTTAACTAAGGATATATGCTTTTAATTAAATATAAAATCAAGAAAGACAATACCTTAAATTTAGATTCCAAATTTTCGTTAAGCTAATAGCTATGTTTATGTTCCATGGATCTATGTCTTTAAAAGTTTATTTATTTATTCTATCTCGGTGGCTTCTACAACTTCAAAATACACTTTATATAATTTATCCTAGTGCTGAATGATACTACAAAAAAACAAAAACAAAAAACAAAACTAACCATGATTTCTACTAAATTACACTTTAAGCAAAAAGTGTGACACCATACCTGAAAAAGTAAAGGAAATGTCTACGAACAATGGCAGTTGAATGCAGAAGGAAAGTTTAGAGGTAAAAAATTTCCAGGGTTATTTCTGGTTCAATTTCATGACTATCTTTTAAGGTATCTGCAGTGAATACAGGATTTTCTCATTGGCTAACCTAAAATACCACAAAACTCTGACTTTCATGTTCTATTTTTCTGTGGGCCATTTCCTGCATTCCTTTTTCCCCTAGGACAATAAAACTCTTTATTTCCTAATTGCTCAATGGAGGACCCACATGGGTAGGATAATAATGAGCTGGCACAAAGCCTCTATTTCTGGAAGGCTCTGTGGATTCAGGGAAGTCACAAGGTTTGCTAAAGTGAATTCCTTTTTGCTTGCAATTGATCCCCCAGGTAATGTAGACCAAAGAAGAAAGATTCAACTTCAGGCATTAGTGGAAAGACCCCGTGATCTGGAAAGGAACTTTGTTCAAGTAAGGGCATGTCGGCTGCAGAGGTTTTAAAAAATGAATCACAAGGTTCATACATTTTAGTGAAGTGCCACTGAAATGTCTTGACATGAGCTGGTTGTATAACATAAAATCACCTTTCATTGATTCTAAGCCAAAGCATTCACATTAGAGATTCAGTTGGAAGCCTGCCTAAATGTTTAAGGGATTATTTCTACAAATCCAGGGGAGATGGTGTGAATATTAATTGTGTGACTAATGAGAGGAAAAGCTGTGAAGAGTGAAGGTTTCTGTCTGTATCCAGAGATGAGCTCTGAACACAGTCCTGGGCTGGGAGCTCCAGTCATTGATAGGCAAAGCAGGCATTGTGAAGCCCGCTGTTTCCCTGAGGTGTGGAAGGTGGTTGCTCTTCTCCTGATTTCTCTTTATGACATAGATCATGTAATGTACTTACAGGAATGGTTGCACTGTTTGCCCCAAATTTAAAATCATAATAATGATTAGGATTTTAAAATTATTATTTTTAGATTCACTGAGCCATCAGAAGAAAAGCATTAAGGTCATGGTAGGTACTATATGCAGATGAAGTTAAAAGAGCAATGCTCATTATCAGGCTACTATTTCATCGTGCATTCCATAATCATAATATAACACCAAAATACTAAGTAGGAACTTAGAAGGTTATAATATTGCATTTGCTTGTGCTATTTTAACCTCCAGAAAACAGTTATCTCTAGTGTTTTAATGTCAATAGGTATTTTTTACAGTTTTCAAAATTAAAGTATTAATTATAGGCAGAAAATCCACTTAGTAGTGTACATATTCTCCCCTGAAGCATTTTTCAGTAATATTGTGATTTTTAAACCGTAATTCTGATCTACTGCAGCATTAGATACTAGGTACATTTTGTTTATTACTATATTTCCAGAAAAATCTCAATAATTCATTCTGAATGAGCGCCCATGTTGAAATAATAGAAACTTGGGCTTGAGACAAGACAGGAGATAGTTTTTCCTCCTCATTCCTTGCCTCTGGCCTCTCAATATCCCTCTGCTTTGTTAGAATATACATGACAAGAAGAATGATAATGATAATGACAATAATTAGTTGTGTGAATAGAAGACTTAGAAGGCATGTGAAAGTTATTTGCAAATATTTGTGTGTTCTGTAGGTTTACTGAAGGAGAAAAAATGAAGGAGTAAATGAATAAATGAGTGAATAAATGAATGGAGAGCACCTGGAAGGATCACACAGCAGTGGAAACACTCTTCACCCTTAGGAGATGCACAACGATGAAAAGGGAATTATACTGCAGTATGGCAAGTGTGAGTGAAGAAATTGATTCCGAGTAACTCTATAGGTTAAAAGCAAAGCAGGTATCAACTTTAAAAATGAACTTTATGTCCAATAATTTCCCAAGTCTAATACTAAAATCTAATTCAACATATTTGTTGAATGCTTACTATATACTGACCACCCAGAATTGACATTAAACATGGTGGCATTGGGATAGGTAGCATAAGGATGATGATGATAAAACACACAGAGGAATGTGTCCTCTAGTAGGCAGTTAGCATTCACATCTCCATTGAGAGGTTGCCAGTGAGGTAATATCTAGAAGTTAGATTGTCGTGATCAGTAATTCAACTAGAATAGGTTAAACACTTTCCTCAAATAGTTGGTGATACCTCTACAACTTATGTGCATGTTCTTCACTTATGCATTTAGTTTTCAGGGAGAGCAAATGATTTTGTGAGCAGTACACTAATGCTTGCCCCTAATTAAAGAGAGAATCGGTGACTCTTACGTATTTATATTCATATTAATTAGTGAACATTTCATTGATTTAAACATCTTCTATAGTGAAGTTGAGGACAACATTACGGGCAATGAAGTTCTGCGGGTTTGCTGAGCCATGGCCAGTCCTCGAATAACAACAGCTCCTGGCCAGGTATTTCTAGAGTTATTTTTAGGAGCTAGATTTAGCTCTGGCAACTTTTATACTTGGGGATAAGGGGCTAATTTGGTGGAGCTTAAGTTACTTCACTAAGATTAACAATTTTATAAGCTATAAAAGTTTTGTGCTTGTGTTTCATAAAACAGAAAGCTAAAAGCATCACGGAAAATGGAGAGTAACAAGTTCTGAGGGAGTTAAAGAGAAAAGAACTGTACCAATTAAGGAACTAATAGAGTGCCACATTGTTTCTATACTTAACCATTAGTACTTTTCCTCATTTGTTAAATAGACACTTATTGTTTTACTCTTTTTTTAAAAAGCAAAACAGAAAAAAGAATAGAAATGATATAGAATTTCAAAACAAAATAGTAGGAAATCAACACTAGTTAATATATTGCATATTGTTATCTTAGAAGTTGAGAGACAATATTTTTATGTTTTCCTTTTTAAAAGTAGTTTTATAATTACTGCCTTCCATATTTATTGTTGAAAATCTGGAAAATACAAAAAATGAGACATATTAATATGCCACCCTATTTCCATCTTTCATTATTGTAATATCACCTAATTTTCTAATCCAGATAACTTTATTGATAGGAAATGAAGAGGAAAAACATACAAGTTATATGTATTCATGGAGTACCATGTGATGTTTTGATGATTGTACATATTGGATAATGTTTAAATCTTGTTAGAAATATATATCTTCTCAAATGTGTATCATTTACTGGTGAAAACACTTGAAATACTTTACTTTTTAAAAATATATATAGTACATTATTGTTATTTATAGTCACCCTGCTATACAACAGGATAACTTTTTTCTCCTGTCTAACTATAATTTAGTGCCTGCTCTTGAGCTTGTCCCTATTCCTTCCTTTCTTCCTTCCTTCTGCTCTTTCTAGCATCTAGAATCCTGGACAAATGTCTTCAAATGTTAGATAACAGGGAATACAGGACTAAAATCTCTTGGAGAAAAAAACCAAGCATGTCGAGGTCTACCAACTTTCCTGCTCTTTACCTGGTCTTGGCTCCCAAGATTCATAGCAGGTAGGATAAATCCAAATATGATCAGCAGTTTTGTTAAATTGAAGAGCCAGAAACAAGAGTTTGGAAAGGCTGTAGTGGATATTATGTGTTGGCAGTTTTCGGCAAAATCTGATCAAGGCATATGCATATGGGAAAGCTATTGGAGGCTGGAAAAAGTATCACCAGAAAGAAATAGAAAAAAACAATTTCCAGAGATTACATATGACTAGAATAGCTTATATTTTACAAACCAGAGTGGAAATATAATTTATAGAGCATTATAGAATCTTCAAGATGATTGGTAGTGGTAATTAACTTCCAATTTAATAATTACCTTGACTACCTTACAAATTATATAAGCAAGATTTAAAAGGATTCAGCTTGTTTTATGTAAATGAACTCTGGAGGTACTCAAAGGAATGCAACAAAATCTAGTAACAACATAAAACTCTGTCATTTAAGAATTATAAGACAAAAGTAGAAAAATGTGATCAAAAAGTAGAGAACATTTCAAATTTAATATAAACAGTTCTAAAAATTACAGAACTGATGGAACTATTAGACAACAATATTAAACCACCTACTATAAAAGAAATTCCAGTATGTTCTGGAAGGTGGGAGAAAAGACAAAAATGATGAGGAATCAGAATTTTTTTAAAAAATGCATTGGGCACTCATAAGGGTTGCAAAATATTAAAATATGGAATGAATTAACAGATTGGATACTGTAAATGAACAGCAAAGCTGAAGACAAAGCAATGGAACCTATCCAAATTGAAATGACAGAGGTATAAACATTTTAAAGAATTAACAAGAACTAAAACAAAGCATCAATATAGTTTAATTAAATTTTGAGTTTTGTTTTGTTTTGTTTTTGTTTTTGTTTTTTTGGTTAAAGATCATATTTTCCTGCTTCATTGCAGGTCTGATAACGGTTTTTTTGGCCAGAAGTCAGAATTTTACATTTTTTGGATGTTAATTTTGTTGCAAAATTAAGCATTAGCAAATATGTAATTGGATTCTCTGAAGGATAGGAAGACATCAAGGAGGAAGAAAAACAGATGTATAATGGCTGAAGATTTTACAAATTTCTAGTAGCTGTACCTTACAGATTTGAGAGTCTCAAGGAATCCCAAGCAAAATAAAACTAAGTAAAATTAAAAGGTCTATCATATTCTAATTGCTGAAAACCAGTGATAAAAGGTAAAATCTTGTAAGCAGTCAAATAACAAGATATATAGTGAGCATAAGAATTACAGGAAATATTTTGTCAGAAACAATATAAACCAGAAAGCTTTGGAAAGTCATTTTTTAAAATACTGAAAGGGAAAAGGTAGTCAACTGAGATTCCTTTACCCAGAAAAGAATTAGTAAGTGCTGACAGAATGAAAGCATTTAAAAACAAAAGCTAAAAAGTTTGCTACCATCAGATCTACTTTCAAAAAATATGTAATGTTTTTAACCGAAAGGAAAGATAGTAACAGATTTAAATCTAAGCAAAATGGTAAACACTTTTAGAATAGTAAATGTACTGGTAAATATAAATGACAAATTTCCTCATTTAAAAATAATTGTTTAAAGCAAATATAATAACAATGAGAATAAAAGAGGAGACAATATCACAAAGAATTAGGAGGGTAAATGGAAATATGCTGTTGTAATATTCTTACTTTGTAAACGAAATGGTATGTCATTATTTAAGGACTGTGATAAGTTAAAGCTGAATCTTAGGAAGTCTGAAACAATCAGCAAAATAACATAAAACTTATTAGCATAAGTAATAAGACAAGATGAAGATCAGTTAATCTAAATACAAACGAATGTGACAGCTTAGATCTAAAATGTCCCTCATAAGTCTTATGTTTAGAGGTGAAGCTTTTGGAAGGTGCCTTAGTCCACTGATGGGCTCCCGGCTGGCTGTGCTGTTCAGCGGTGGGATGTGCTCAGAAGAGGCCGCTCACTGCGGATGTGACCTGGAAGCGTGCATTTTTGTCTGTGGCACCTTTTCTATCTATCTGCTTTCTGGTTGTCATGGGAAAAGCAGCTGTGCTCCATAAGGCCCTTCCATTGTACTGTGCTGACCCTGAAGCTATCAAGCTTCGGACTGAACAGTGAACCAAATAAACCTCTCCTCCTATCAGTCGTGGGTGCCAAGTAGTTTGTCCCAGTGATGAGACAGTGACTGACACAGTGAGGAAATGGGAAAGAGTATCAGAGCATATTGGCAAGTGGCACACAAGTAGCAAGCTCATATCTTTATATGTGCTTATATAATTTAAACACATTGATGATTATATTAAATGTAATTGGTTAATACTATTGGCTATCTATAAATTTAAGGGAATTAAGTCCCCACCTTTGCTTTTGTTTCAACTATTCCAATCCTTATCTACAAAATTGGACTGACTTTTACCTTTACATAAAAGAAGAGTGAAAAAGATAAACACTGAAGAAACGTTATGTTTTTTATATAATGAAAGTAAACCCATAGGAGGGATGCGCAGCCCAGGGGCTAACACAGCAGCACTGCAGAGCTCCAGGATTACCAGCTCCTGGTTTATCTCTTCGTAATAGAGACCAACTTACCAGCCATCTTCTCTCTGAGGATGTCCAGCAGATCTCTGGTTATTTCTGTTTTCTAGTTCAAGTCCAAATGATGCAAGAATCCTGAAAAAGAAGAACCTCTTTTCTTTCACCTTGGCTCAGTGGTAGGGCTCTTTCTTAAATCTTCCTAATTGTGCCGAATTTGACTTCCTCCCTGGATTATTTCACAATCAGAATAGAAAATATATTCAAGACAAATATATTTCAAGGTGTTTTAATGATCTCTTGCGGCCTCCTAAACCAATACAAAATCTGATGGCTTAAAATATTAGAATTTTACTATTATTATTACCAATATTTTGCAGGTCTGTGTACGGTTAGTCCCTATTCTCACTGTATCTGGTCTCACTCGAGTGTCTGGTGAACTGACTGAGGCCAGACCTAGCTGGGACAATTCAGATGAATGGATTTTCCCTTTTCATGCAACCTTTCTTCAACAAAGCTACCATGGATTTCTTCAGTGGCAGTCAGGGTGCTCTAGGAGATATTTTGTTCCAAAGTACAATGTTTGTTGGTGTCCTGTTGGCCAAAGCAAAACCACATGTCCAAGCCTAGTGTCAATATAGGACTAGGGAAGGATGTAGATACTGGGAAGTGCCATTCACTGGAATTATTAATGCAGCCATCTACCATAGTTGTCCGAGTTCAAGATGAAACGCAAACTCTTTTTCATTCCTACCAATGTTCTGCAAATAACTTCTCAAAGACTACTTATCACTATCTGAGAACATGAAGAAGTAGTCATCTAAATTTGTATTTCAGAAAGCAACATCCTTCTTAGCATACATAATCTCCACAATTTCTCCTCTACCCAATGCCACCCTTTGAAAATGTTTGGACAGTATTTCAATGTGTTAGAGGGACATAGTTTAGAAACTCTCAATTCTAGAAAAAACCACTTATTGACTCCATATTTCTAAAACTAATAGAATAGAGGTTATTCTTCACCATACTGAAAGGAGAAACTTTCTGTAAATTCAAATCTATCACCCTTTATCTAGAAAAAAACCTGCCTTCTTATCTAGTATCTCTCAGGTAATTTCATTATACTTTTAACTAGGATTATGGCATCTCTTTTCTAATGAGAAAAAAATTTTCCTGACATTCTTACTTTTCCTTCTCTAAATTAAAAATGTTGTCAACAGGTATATATCCATGCTTATTTCCAGAAGAGTTAGATCTTGTTCTTATCCTGGTTATCTTCATATAGGCAAAAGTATCAAACCATGGATCACTAAATTTTCAGTCAGCTATGGTATCATTTATCTCAGTCCAACCCATGCAGCTGAGGTGTCTGGCTTAAAAAAAACAGTGAACTAATTTTAGACCCAGATTTGATTTACTGTTTTTCTAGTTTTACCATGCTGCTTGTGCAGAATATTGGCTCAAAATCAAGAAGTAATTTTAGGTAGTCATAACTCCCTTTTATGTCAGTATGCAGACTAGAATCATACTTCTCTCCACTTTTAAAAATTAGGAGATCCAATTAGATCATCTCAAAGCTTTTACACACTGTGATCTGTAACGAATTTTGAAAACAGCATGTTGACTTTACAATTAAAACTCTAATAAGTGCAATTAGGAAATATTAAACCTCCTTTATATGTCTTCAAGTTCTCAAGTGGAATTTATCTCATGAAATCAGAATTTGTTATCTTATATGTAGGGTTAGAAATTGCTGAAAAGCTCCCAAGGGTATGGAGGATGTGAACTGTTTTTGGTCTTCTATTTTTCACTGAGGTTCTAGAGAAGTTATCTGTCCTGTTTAAAATTAAACGTAATATACCTAGTATTACAAGTGACCTGCTTTACTTACTGTAGTGGATTGGTAACTGGTGGTTAATTTAAATACCAGCTAAACTGAATCAGCATGGTGCTGAGTGTGGATGACTCACCTGTGGATTGCTGCCAGGGTAAAAAAGAGATCTAGAGAGGAAGAGTAAGGTTATAGGTTCTCTTCAGTGTTGTTGTTTGGAGCTGTTGGTTCTCCTGGAGGAGCTTGTCATGCTGGCTCCCCTGATATGAATTTGGCTGTTCTGATCAGAGGAGCTTGGTATCTTGTTGCTGAGAATGGCTGTGGTTCACTTTGGGGGAGCTTTGGTCCATACTTCGAGCATTGTTTCCTGGCTCTGGAGGAGAAGATGTGTGCTGTTCAGTCCCCAGGAGAAGCTTGTCATACTGACTTCCTGATATGAACTCGGCTGCTCTCATCATCTGAGGCGCTCTGGACCTCATTGTCGCTGAGGATGGCTGTGGTACTTTTTGGGTAGCCCTGGCCCTTATTTTGAGCATTGCTTCTTGGCTCCACTGCAGAACCCTCAACCTACTGGCACAGATCTTTCACCCTGCTGGCATAGACCTTCTAGCTTCCACGCTGACCTTTGGGCCTTCCCAGTGCAGATACATGACATGGACTTGCATGGGTCATTGTCGTGGGCTCTGGGTTTTCGGCTGAACTCATGCAGGTAATTGCCATGGAATCCCGGCCCTTGACTGGATTTTCTAGGTTTTTAATGTTATGGATGGATTTCTTGCATTCTTTGTATTTGACCCCTTGGGTAACCATTATAAATAATATGATAAATTCTGTGTCCTGTATTGTCTTGTTCTCCTTGTAACCCCTGACTACAACACTTACCTAATTTATCATCCACCCAGGAATTACCAAGGATCCTAAGCAATGTTCAGATAGTTTCTTGGGGGAAAACAAAACAAAACAAAACAGTAGCAAATATAAAAAATGAATTCCTAAGGGAATTCTTAATTGTTTTAATAGAAAGTACAAATACTTATTCTAAAATCAGATGCACAAGCAATAGAAAGGTGGAGCATATATGCTCATGTTTCTGATAAGAATAATGCTGTGAGACAAATACAATATTCACTTTTTTACTGCCTGCAATTATGAAGCATACAATTTAGGCTTTGTTTTTCTTTTTCTCTTTCTACCTACATATATTACAAGTTTTTACATTTTTGCTTCCACAGCAGTGCTAAAATATCCTGATACCTCACTTTTCCCCAAACCTATACCTTTATTTAGCTATCATAGATAGCCACCTCTCATCTCCACAGCAGTTACTGTTTTAGTAGTAGACTTTAGACTGGGGAGACTATAGGCCATTGCCAAAATTGCAACAAATTTTCTTCAGATGTTGAGAAGATTCAAGCCTCTTATTTCACCCATATCTTCACTGAGTTCAGACCATTCTGTGATTTTGTTCCTTCCTAAATCCTACTATTTTTCTCTTTGCTATATTTTTCTTTGTGTTTTACTTAGAGGATTCTGATATTAATTGTCCACAGAACACATGCTGGAGAACCCTGATGTTGAACATCTGTGTGCATATGTTACTTCTTCCCACCTTCTTGGAACCTACTTGATTTGAAGTTTAAAGAGTTATCACCTAGCGCAATTGATAAAGAAGAATCGCTCATTGTAAATACACCCAGTTATGCTCCAACACCCTTGTCCTATCTCCTTCAGGTGCCTCAAGTTGGACCTCTGTCCCCTGGGTACACAAGCTTTCCATGTCACGTCTCTGCTGGCATCGCTTCCTCTCCTTTCAGCATTCTCATCTCTTCATCAGATTTATAGTTCTTCGCTGGTTTCCTCCAGAAACATCTCAATCACATATTCAGCCTGTTCCTGGTAGAGCCTGAATATATGTTGAAAGTGTCTCTCATCTATTCAAGTATTCCTTCCCAGAGTTCTATCAGGGAAAGGTCTGTTAAACAGAAGTCACCTGCCTATGTTATGTCAGTACTGCTTGTGGCTCAGGATGAGTTTTGAATATCCCAAACTAAGAGGATGAAAGTAGGGAAATCAGATGCCCATCATTAGAAGCAAGTAATGAATTTTGCTATTTTGATGGAAAGAATTTATTTTATTCTCTTTTCAAAGGATTTGACTTCTGGTTCTTTTTCTTTTTCTTTTCTTTTTTTTTAGTGACCAAACAAGCCTTTAATATTTTTTTTTTATTTTAAACATAGTAAAATCCAACAGAACAAAACAGAGCATAACAAAACAAAGTCAGTCAAGACAAAGCAGCAGAACTGCTACAGAACTTCAAAGAAAGATAATGTGAAAACAATAGCCATTATACTGTATCTTGTTTTCAGAATAGCTGACCATTCCAACAGGTATAGTAGAATTGAAACCAAAAACGAAACAGAATAAAACCAATAAACACAGAAGAAAATAAAGGAAAATATTAATAATAATAATAACTATCAGAGTAAAGCAAAACAGAGAGAGCCATATTGGGCCTCGAAGGCAAAACAGAAGAGAATCCCCCATACTTGCTACACTGCCTACTGTCACCTTCCAGAGAGATGCTCAGGTTGCTGACCAGAGGCCTGCAAAATCTACGAAAAAATACTAGCAAATAGTTGCTTAATGTTCCCTGGCTGCTATCAATTTAGCCAGACCTCCAAGACAGCAGGTTGCTGACCGAGGGGGGGGGGGGGTGGGGTGTTTGTCCCTAATCAGTGCCCTCGGGCCCAGCACACTGGGCCCCAGAAGCAGCCATTCTGGTTCTCCTCCGGGGGTCCCAAGAGGGGAGGCCCCCGGAAGGCAGTTCACTTGTGTCCTGGTCCCCAGATAACTTTTTAAACTCCCTTTAATATTTTTTACTGAATGAAAGTTTTACTTTGTTTTCTGGATGAAAATATTTTATTTTTTAAAAAATTTTATTTTTTGTTTTCATTATTTATTAGTACATATTTGTAGTACATAAATAATGTCTACATTCCTTGTGTGAAATTGGTACATGTAGATAACACATATTTTAATTACTTTCTTCATCCTCTTCCCCGACCCTCCCTCTTTTCCCTGCCTCCATCTTTTAGTTTTTATTTTTCATTTTTTTACTTGCATTAGTACACAATTGCAGTGCTTAATGATTATATTCACTGTGGGGGAATTGGTACAGGTACATAACAAATTTCAACTTTTTTCTTTTTCCTCTCCCTCCACCCTCTTACTTTTTCATCATCAGATTCATTTAATTATCTTATAAGACCATATAAAGTTAATTGTCATATATACAGATTGAAAACCAGACTGATAGACCAAAAAATACATAAAACATGTAAGACAATTGTCCTAAGTCAAAGTACACTTTTAGATACATTGTCTGCACTGGATCATAATGCTGTTTTCTTCTTTCTTTTCTGAACATTATGGTCTCAAGGTGCATCCATTAAGCTACAAATGACTCAAATTTGTCTTTCTTTATGGAAGAGTAGTACTCTATTTTGTATGAATACATACCACATTTTTAATCCATTCATCTCTTGATAGACATATAGGCTGTTTCTGAGATTTGGCTACTATGTATTGCACTGATATAAACATGGGTATTCATACATCACTGTGGTATGATGTCTTAATTCTTTTGGGAAGATACCTACAAGGGGAATTGCTGCATCAAGTGGAATTTCTACTGTTAAATTTTTGAGGCATATCCACACTGATTTCCATAGTGGTTGTATCAGTTGACAGTCCCGCCAGCAATCAAGATGGGTTCCTTTCTCCTCACAGCCTCACCAGCATTTGTTATTGGTTGATTTCTTGACAGGATCCACTCTTTCTGGACAGAGATAGAATTATAGTGCTGTTTTAATTTGCATTTCTCCAATAGCCGTCAAAGTTGAACATGTTTTGACTATTGGTATGTCTTTTTCTGAGAAGAATTTCTCTATTTCAGATACCCATTTTTTATTTGGGTCTTTAAACTTGGGGGGATCTTATTTTTTGTTTTGTTAGTTCGTTATATGTTCTAGATAGTAGTCCTTTGTCTGAGTGGTAGCTGACAAGAATTATTTGCCATTCTATAGGTTGTTGCTTCATTCTGTTAATGATTTTATTTGCTGTGTGGAAGCTTTACAATTTGAAGTGAATCCATTTGTTGATCCTTGGTATTAGTTCTTGTGCAGCTAGTTCTTCTTCAGAAAGTCTGCCAACAACGTCTTCAAGAGTTTTTACCTATTTTGTCTGCTCGAAGATTGTGTTTCTGTTCTAATTTTAACACTTTTAATCCATTTTTATTTTACTTAAGTGCATGGTGAGAGATACGGGTCTAAGTTCAATATTAGCCTGTGAATAGCCAGTTTTCCTATTTGTTAAAGAGGTTATCTTTTCTTCAGTGAAAACATTTGGTCCCTTGGTCAAAGAGAACAGCTCAGTGTGTCTAGAACTGTTTCTGTGTCTTAAGTAGAAAAATCTATAGTTAGGGAGTTAGGTATGAGATCAACATTTGCAATGGTTTCTGAACTAGCTATCAAATCAAAACTTATAAATCCTGGCTTTTCTACTCTCTCCATATCTTTTATGATATTTTGATAAGAATTTGCAGCCCAAAATTATCAGATATCTTTTTTCTGGAGATTCTGAAAATATTGTAATACAGCAATGCTGTCTAGTGACCTATTCTGTGTACCTTGGACTTGAGTCCTTTGTGAGAAGTTCCAGATGAAGCAGATGTCCAGAGGAAAGTTTCACAATTGAAATGACAATAAAAATTACTGGCCACCAGTACTCAAGAGTGGATGCTACTATCTTGAACAGGAAAGGAAACTGTCCAATCTGTGCACAGGTGGAAACTGGCCTTCTGATAAGAGCTGCCATCCAGAGAGGTACTTCCTGGTTATTCATACCTGTCATACAGTATTCACATTCCTTGTGCGAAGCTGGTACTAACAAAGTTTCAAAGATGCCCCTTGGTTCTTCTGGCTCCTCATGCAATGTGTTAGCATGTAAATTGTTCATTTGTATTTTTGCTTTTGGAACTGAGAAGAGATCAACACGTATCTATCTTGCCTTTGCACTATTTAAAATGTAAAGAAATTCAGTTGCACTAGACATGAAAAAGAAAAACAGGGTAGCAGAGTCCTGGTGAAGAGGACAGGCTGTGGAATTGGGTGGCACCCATTTAGATCCTGACTCTTAGTTATAGAGTGAATTAACTTTGGGAAAATACCTTAATGCTTCTGCTTACTATTTTCTCATTATAAATTATAGATAAGTGAACATACTTGTCTAATCATATTGTTTTAAAATTTAATGTAAAATACTTAGAATATCTCCTGGTGTGCTGGTAAAGCTTAAGAATTGACCCTACAAACAGAAACTCAAATTTGTAGTGTTTGCCAACTTCTGTATTCTGTAGTGTAATTACTTTCCCTATGGAGCAAATATTCCATCACTAGCCATCATTGAACGCTTAATTCAAAGGACACATGTAGGCTGGATGTGTGGCGTATGCTTGTAATCCTAAATATCTGGGAGGCTGAAGCAGGAGGATTGAAAGTTTGAGCCCAGAAAATTTAGCGACTTAGTGAGATGCTGTCTTAAAGAATAAAAAAGGAATGCAGACAGGTCATTGTGAAGGCCCAGTATCTCAATGCGCACACACACACACACACACACACACACACTCACACACACACACTCATACACAGAGTTATCCCTTACTAGCCAATGTGGGGCAGCTCTAGGACACTGTTGATGATAAACTCTAAATAAATTCTAATTATCGTTGCTTTCTCATTAGAATAAAGGAAGACATTTAAGGTCTTTTAACTCATGAATCAAATGTATTTCATGATCGTATTCTGATGGTGTATTAAACTTATGATTTAAAACATAAAGCTCCAACATATGATCTATTTTTTTTCTGTAGTTTCCCTAGGAGAATTAGGTTCCTGCTCTGTACTAATTTACATCTCCCAAACTCTTATCTTGAAGCCTTAACCTCCAATGCAGTAGTATTTGGAATAGGGTCCTTAGTGGGTAATTAGTGTTAGCTGAAGTTATGGGGGTGGAATCCTGATGGTGGGATTTCTACCCTTATCACAAGAGACCAGAGGTACAGTTTATAAACCAGGAAATGGGTCTTCACCAAGAACTGAATTAGCTGGCAACCAAATCATGTAACTTCCCAGGCTCCAAAACTGTGAGAAACAAATTTCTTTGTTCAAGTCACTCAGTCTATGACATTTTGTTACAGCAGCCCAAGTCATCTAAGACAGGTTCCATCTTTAAATTCTGCATGTCTTACCTATTTGTTCACAACATACTCTTCAATTTACATTTCTGCGTGTATCTAACATTTGCACCATCCACCTGCATTTGCTTTGTTTACATTTTTTGAATGTGATGTTGGCTCCCCATACAGTTTTACATGTTATTTATATTCCCATTGTCAGAGTTAATCAATTTTGAAAAGAAGAGAGAGAGAGAGAGAAAGAGAGAGAGAAATAAATGAAAGGAGCAGCTTGTTAAGGTAATACCTGCCAGATGAGGTATCTGCCCCTCTCTTATTAGGCCGTGAGCTCTCAGAAGACTTTCCCTAGTGCGCTTCTTGCAAGTGGCAATTCAGAGGCAATCTCAGGCAACATGAAGCTCAAGCTGCCTTCCTTCTATGACTGTCCTTTAAGAGTGAAGAATCAGCCTCTGTGATGAGTGAGAGAGTCTGAAAGCATTCTTCTGTAGAGTGGTAGGAATTGTTTAACCTCTGAAAAGTGCAGTGTGACTAATGTATCTAGTCAGAAGAGTTGTTTACATAGAACATTCAAAGTGTGCACTGGAAAATTTAACTTAGGTGCACAAAAGAATATCCTTTGTGCTGAGATTTGACAGTGTTTTATATAAATTAATAACAAAGACCTCAACCCAGGCTAGAATTGAGTCAATTTTTCTTCAGAACAGTTAGAACAAATAATTTATCTGGTGACTCCAATTGTAAATATGAAAGTCTGTAACTGACACTTCTTTGGAGTTTAGCTATACACAGCTGGCCATGACGTTACTATGCTGGCTTGCCTCCTGGCTGGACCTAAGGGCTGTAGATCATTCAAGTTGAGCTTTAAAGATTTAAAAAAATATATAGTTTAATTAAGTAAAAAGAGTTTAATTAGTAGATTTTGGAGAACGATTTGGAGAATTTTCGGAGAAGTGGGGTAGTTTGCTTTCTTGAATTGTTCATGTTTTATTTTCAGAACCCAAAATCAGTGTTCTTTGAGACATCTTTTCCCACCTAGCCTGCGGGGGTAGGGCACAATTATTACAAATTTTATTTTTATATGTTGCTAATAGTATTAGTTGCAATTAGAGGCACAGCATCATGAGCCAAGTTTTCGTCAAAATTATTCATCCTTACAACAGCTCTGTCAGTTAGAGGATGATTATTCTAAATTTTTACCAAAGGGAAAATTTAAGCTAAAAATGTCTATTACTTTGCCAATGACTGCAGTTACTAATCAAAAAGCCCACATTTCAGACTTCAGTCTGTGCTCGCACGGCCCACTTTCCTTCCTTTATTATCGCACCACCTCCAGTAGGACCCTGAGAAGCAAGGCCGCTTTCAGAACTTGTTCTCAAATATTTTAAAATGTAAATTCTTCTCAGAAATGGTTCAAGAAGCAATGTTTCTTCATCAGATTCTGTCGCTATTCTTATCACTGTGCTCAGATAGAAATTTTCTCTTGATGGGTAAAAATGGCAAATTGGAGTCATAAGAAGAGAAAACATAAAGTTAGAAACTCAAAGACCGAGAACATTTACAGGTTATTGAAGGGCTCAAAACCTAGTTGCAGTACTGTGATGCTCCATAAAAGCACTAATTTTGTGGACTCTCGGGTTTCAAAAAATAAAGTTCAATAAATAAACTCATGATGTCACACTTCCTTTAAATTAGGTATAAGTTTAAGGGTATGTGAGGGAAAAATTGTCTCACAGTAGCTCTCAGTTTCTTTCTCAGTACGTGTTGGTCTATTTTCATGATTATTTCAGTAATATTACAGAAAACATGAAAACAAATGAGCAGTAGTGAAAAATCATTCTTTCTATTTTGGTAAAAGAAGTTTTAAAAAATCACTTTGCAATAACACATACTGGTCGAGCAGCCAACTCAAAGTATCTACCATATTTCACAAATTTTAACATTCTTTTATTTTAAAACATACTCTTACCGATAACAGAATGGGAGGAAAAATGTCAATTAAGTTATGGGGTAACATGTTCATATTTCTTTGTATGTGAGTTTTATAATTGTTGAGATATTTCTTTTAACATATTAAACCATGGTTTTATCATAGGTTATTTTAAAAACATGCACCTACATTTATGTATTATATATTTATGTATTGTATATATATGCATTATAAATAAAATATATAACATTTACATACATTATTTAGGAGGCTCCTACATCACTTCAGATGTGGAGTCTGTCTCTTCTATATCACTATTTTCTGTGTCATGATTTGACCTAGTTGTTTTTTTTTTCTCATAGCTCATTCTCTCCACCATCATGTGCATCTGTGATTCCATATTTCTCAAAAATGTATTTTACTATTTAATCTGGAGTTTTCTTCCCAGCTACTGATACCCATTCCCCAGATATGGATGTGGTCACTTTCTTGTGCTCATTAGAAGATGTTAACAGCAGTTTTTAGATAAGAACCACTGCTCATCACACTTCTTCAAAGGTCCTTGTGATAGTTGCTCTCTGATCTGTAGAGAGGTTGCAGTTTCCCTGTGAAATCATTATAAATGACAAGAAAAGCCTGCTATCACCAACCTGACACTTTCACGGTGCAAATGGTTCCTGATTGTTCTGATTGTGACAAACACCTCAAGTTCAGAAAGAGAATATTAAACCTGTGTTTTAAAATCAGCAAAGGTATTAAGAAAGATTGCATTGAGACTTTTGTAAGTAAATGGTCACGACTTGAGACCATACTCATAAGTGAGATAAATCAAACCCACATGTGTAAATACCGTATTGTCTCCCTAGTGTAAGAAACGGAAAAGTATATATGATCCAGGGTCTGTAGTGAATACTACGTAAGGGTGGAAACAGCTCGGGGAGCGAAAGTGACTGGGAGGGGAAAAGGAGGAAAGAGAAAAGGGAAGAGGAAAAGATATAAACCTGTATATATGTATATGTAAGATAACTAAAATGAACACACTGCTGAATGTATTCGTTATTGGGAAGGAGCGATTAATGCTCATATGATTAGATCAATTTTGCATGTCTATATTTGTTAATGTAAGTAACCATTTTGGAGATAATGATGCGCAATATTGCAACCATTGTCAAGTTTCTATCATCCGGTTTTATAAACCAGCAATGTTACTGTTGTGTGTTTACTCTAAAAAAATAAAATAAAATAAAATAAAATCAGCAAAGGTTAATATTGAATGGTCCAAAAATGGAATTTGCAAAAGGTGGCTTTTTTTAGGCAATTATGGCAAATGCTAGCTAGAAATGTTTGTTGGCTATAGAAATACTGTCCTAAAGTCAATTAAA
Organism: Dasyprocta punctata; assembly: GCA_004363535.1. Taxonomy (NCBI): domain Eukaryota; kingdom Metazoa; phylum Chordata; class Mammalia; order Rodentia; family Dasyproctidae; genus Dasyprocta; species Dasyprocta punctata. The sequence goes on along the minus strand of RJWM01001486.1, from coordinate 75,759 downwards.
ATATACTTCTCTATATCACCCATCTCAAAATGGAATTAATTGCCATATAGTATCTTAATAGTTTTGAAGGTATCACTAAAGCTCTGTTCTACTAGTTAATCCTGAGTCCTAAGGGACTTTGCCTTTCGCATATATATTAAATTATCTCAGAACATGGGGATATTAGCACATATATTAGACATGACTTATTTTCATCATTCTTTCCACATTACAATGAACAAGTTTTAGGTAGGTGATTTTGGCTCAGGAAAGCACAAAGAACACATTTTAAGAGAGATTTCTCCTTTCTCATGAAGTAGGTAGAGATCAGCAATAAAAACATCTGGAAAACCTTTGAGACTATGCCATCAGAAAAACCAACTGATATTTCATTTTGCATTGCTGTTTTCCTTATGTTCTAAAAAGAATATATCCTCTCCAAACAAGGAACATGCTTGTTTTTCTGGTCAAAATTTCCTGACTGAGATCTCCATAACAAAAAAACAGAGTGGTAAGAGAAGGGGATGTAAATTTATACAAGCTTTGTATAGATAGAAGCTTCCCAAGGAGAGAGAGACTCAGAGAATTGAGAGAAGGTGTGCTTTTATGCTTAGGGGTGACGAAGAGCAGACAGTCCTTAGGGCACATAACAGGAAGTCAAGAGAGTTGGATCAAATGGTGGCAAGGCTGAGTAAACAAAACCTCTTCCTTCAGGTTCTTCCCTGTCCCTGGGCCTTCAGAGAGAAAGATGTCACCTTCTTTGGATTATTGGGTTAGTACCTGTCAAAGGAGGGTCTTATGTATGACCTGCTTGAGGAGTGACAAGTGACAGAAGGTCAGAGAGTGACATATTAGGTTTTATTTTCTTCAGGGAAGAAGGGTGACGGGAAGGGAGAGTGACCATCCTACTTTCATTGTTTTCTCAAATGCTGAGGTGCTATATTTTGGGATACTATGTCCTGAATTCCATTAACTTCGTATCTTTACCTCAACTGTTTGAAAAGAAAAGCTGAAACTCTTATGGGTCTTTGTTGCATAATGGAACAAGGGACAAAGTCTCTGCTTTGAGGGTCACCAAATAACAGCATGACTGGAAAATCCTGGTAAGGGTATCCTAAAGAATTAAGGAAACTTGTAAGATTCCTCAGAGGTGCGGCAAGCCAAATGGGCTAGGGAGCTGAGGCACCTGTGGTAGTGGCAGTCATCAAAAGACCATTTGCTGAGCAGACTACCTTCCTTGGTGTTCTCGGGTGATGATCAAAACTACTCAATTCCTGTGCTGCTTTAGAAGTATCTTTTTTTTGTTGTTCTTATGATGTAACTCTCTATTTAATTCCAACTCTTAATAATCCCAGCACTCGGGAGGCTGAGGTAGGAGGAGCATTGTGAGTTCGAGGCCGACCTGGGCTACAACGCGAGCGCAAGGCCGACCTGAGCTACACAGTGCGACCCTGCCTCAAAAAACCAGGGCTGGGAGTTTGGCTCAGTGGCTTAAGTGCCTGCCCTGGCAGGCGCGAGGTTGTGAGTTCAATCCCCAGTACCGCAAAAAAAAAAAAAAAAAAAAAAAAAAAAAAAAAAAAAAAAAAAAAAAAAAAAAAAAAAAAAAGAAAAGTGAATTTAAAAGGCATTTTTTTTTCAAGAGATAGGGCAGGTTAGATATAGTAAGCATTGTATAACAATTCATAAATTTCACAGCTGAAAATGTAGACAAGGACACTATAGGATTTTTCCTGTTTTGATAAATCATCCCAAGCTTATACTCCAGAGCAAGAATTTATCAGGTTCTGGTCAAAAGATTTTGGCTGCAATACTCCTTAGCTATAACTTTAAATGCTTTTTAAAATGTGATATTCATCCATGCCAGTAGTTTAAAATCCATATAATTTTGGACACGTTTTTCAGAGCAGTTTAAAAACTCAAAAGAGCTAAAATTTTCCTTGCTAATTAACAGTGGAAGTGATGTCAGATTAAATGAATATATTCTTAGGGTTCTTTTTCATTTTTTGTTTAAAAATATCTCACTGTTCATACTTGCCAACTTTTTCTTTTGTTCGTCCTTCTAGTTTTAGACCTCTGGACTTCAGGTAATGAGGAAAGATGAATTACAACTTTCTGAGAAGTTGATAGGAATTTCCTGAATATAAATAACAATGTTTCCATTTATTGCCACCATCTTTAAAATGCAATTTTAAATTCAATTTCATATGGTTATGTGTTGTATTTTTAAAATAAACATTTTTAAAAAAAATTTCTATTTTGGGATTATGTTGAGAAATTAGTTTTATGGAATAATAGGTAATTCTGCATAGTAGATTATTTGATAAACATAGGTACCAACTTTTCCATGGATAATAGTGTTATTCACTAATTATTTAATTGAAAAAATTAAATAAATTATCTATCCCCAGTGGAGTCCTGAAAGGCCTGAGCTTAAATTAAGCTTGCCTACCTAACACTTCATTACATAATGTCTAGTAATGCTGTCAATTTATTCTGGTCAAATCTTGACTTTCTTGGACAGCCACAGCTTCCCGAGGATAAGAACTTGATCTTACGTTACTCTCCTCCTTCGTAGCACTTAACATGGAATCTTGGATGCAGAATATGCTTAATAGTAATTTGTGGCTTGGTATGGTTCCCTCTTGAATTCTGCACTGTGTATTCTATACAGCAAATTATTATTTTCACATTTTGAATATGATCCATCTTTTATTTGAAAGGTTCACAAGCCAAAGCCTGTTTACTCACTGCTTTTATAAATTCAATTTTAACACAGCCATACTCATTCCTTTATGTGTTATCTATGGTTCCTTCTATATCATTGTGGCAGAGATAAATAGATGATACAGAGATGCTATGGTCTATTAAACCAAAGCATTTTCTATGTGTTATCTTTGGTTCCTTCTATATCATTGTGGCAGAGATAAATAGATGATACAGAGATGCTATGGTCTATTAAACCAAAGCATTTTCTCATTGACATGTCAGAATTGTGCCACATACTTACCTGTGACAAAAAACAAAATGCATACACTATGAATCATTTAGTTTGTTAACATTTCATGATGTAAATTACATGATTATACTTCCTAATGCTGAACATACTAATATTTTCCAGTAATCACAACTATCAAAAAGAGGGTACAAAAATCATGGAGCAGGTGCACTGTTGCTTGCTGCAGCTATTGCATTTTGGATTGAAGATAGAACACACCTTAAAATCCAGTTTGGTGTTCTGCCAGGATAAACATTCGTTAAAACCAAAATTTCATTTAAATTAAAAAGTTCAACCAGTCACATTATATTAGAGAAGACGTACAGCTACTTTAAAACAGGATTGAATTGGCTAGTTGTTGTAAGGTGCCCTTTGGGGCTGCCAGTCTACCTAAAGAGCATTCATGAAACACTTAGCTGGCTAAAATAATGGTTTGCTTCACGGTGTTTAGTACACAGTTGTTTTATTATTATGTTGGTTTTATAAGGCAATGATTTTGTTGAAAAGATGAAGAGCAGTTCCTGACATTCCCTGTTGCTTTAAGATAATATGATTGTGCTGTGGATTATTTGCACATCTCTTCTTTGTTATTGGGTCAAGTAGATGTAATGAGAGCTTCTATGTAATGTCATTTTAGAACCCAAGAACAATAGCATTAAACAGCTATTTATTTGAATATTTTAAAAAGCAGCCAGTGAATCTGATGTCAGTATTGACTTATATGAATTATTTAGCATCTCACATTCCTTGATTTTTAGACTATTTTTTCTCCATTTCATGTGGTAGCGGTTGTCAGTGTTTACATGGGGAAAAACACTTCTGTATGGTTGAGAAGACACAAAAGGATTTCTCTTTGTCATGATGGCTGGATAATGTAGAATGATTAATTCCCAAATCAGGACATGAAGAGGTCAAGATTTCAGAATGCTTACCTTTACATAATCCGAGTTTCCCTCTGCTCTGAGAATTGCACACAGAGCCTCACACATGCTGTACAAGTGCTCTTGCTGAACTATGTCTCAGTACTGTACTTACTATATAGTCAACTGAAAGGGAATGGACACCTCCTGTGTTGTTTTCTAGCTTGCTTATTTTTCTTTTAGTTTCCACAATATGCAGTAATCTATGTCAGAACTTGTCGATCAGCAATATCCTTTCTAGTAAGTGTGTAGTGCCGACTGCATATTTGTCTCGTAACTCTTCGATACTATACACTTCATCTATTGCAATGTATCATTTATCTTTAATATGACCCAATAAGGATTCTCTTTGCACTCACACAGAAAGTAGTTTTTATAATGATTTAAATTGTTTTCTACATTTACTTTATTTCAAATAAATTAAGGGTTTATAATTTGAGAAGCCTTTCATGCATTGGAAATTGTGCCTTGAATTCCTTACTATTTAGTCCCAATACTACCAGTTTCAGATATATTTCATTTTAGCAGATCTTCATGAATGTACATGATCAGCTATGCTATTTTATCCATAGTTTGGTATATCCTAAAACAAACTATGATGAGCAATGGAATTCTTCTGTGCAGTTATCATAAGTTTTCAGGGAAAATGTTACTGTTCATTTAATTTATGTTGTTTTGTTTTTGTATTTTTACTTTATTAGTATTTACTGATATAACTTAACTAGAATTTAAAACATGTAAAGAAAGAAAGCAATATTTCATATGAGCCATGGGGAGAATATGAATCTGTTTCCTCAGAGAAAATAAGCTTTGATGCTTATCATGATAATTCACATATATGGATTTGGTTGATTTCATAAAACAATTTATGCCACTTAATATTATTTTATATGAAATGATATATTAAGATGCCTCCAGTTGGTTACAAGAAAATCAGGCATGCTTCCTTGATTATTGTAATAAATTGCTTTTGAAATAAAATTTTTGTTTTCCTTTAGAAGAGACTTACAGACAATATTTTAAGAAGTTTTATATGAGGGATCTTATGCCTGAGTTAGTAAAAAATTGCTTTGTGACAGCTGCTGAGTTTACTTCCATCTTTCAGCCATTAAAATGTAAAGGAGGTCCAGTCTGATCTCTTACTTTTGCTGAGCTGAACATCATGTTAAAGATAACTTGTCAGTTCTGGGTAGAAAAGACGAGTAAAAGAGTCAGCATAGAGCAGCAAAATGGTGCTAGTCTAGACTTTCATTTGAAAACAATGGCTATTTGAAAGGTAAAGCAGATAGTGTTAAACATTTAGACATTATGTTTGGGATGACATTGGCTCAGTTACCCTGAAAGAGAAAGGGGCAGAGAATGTAGGATTTAAGATGGAGAATAGAACCCATTCCTTTATTTTAGAAATGCCCGCATACAGAAGTTTGTGAGGCTGAGCTGTGAATGACATCTCTGAGGTAAGAAGTGTAGACAGAGAATTGCTAGCGGAGTTAGAAGTAGAGGACTAACTTCAGTGCTGTTAGGCTGAGCATAACTTTTACATTTGAAGGAACTTTGAGACATAGTTTCTGAAAAATCTATTGGCAGAAATAAGTCTTTGCCTGGTGGAATGAATGTGCAACAAATACAAGAAATAGATGTAATGACTAGCATCGAGAACTCAGAAAACAACAAATGCTGTTGAGTCTGTGGAGGGAAAGGATCCCTTCCAAACTATTGGTAGCAATGTAACCTAGTACAACCACTATGGAAATTTGTGTAGAGAGTCCTCAAAAAACTAGAAATAGAAATTTCATTCAATCCAGTTCTACCTCTTCTAGGTATTTCCTCTAAAGACTTAAAAGGCATGTCACCATGGAACATTTTACAACAGCGCAACTCTTAATACTTGGAAGTGGCCTATCTGATCATCCACTTGGATGAAGAAGTTGTGCTATATATACACAATGAAGCAGTACTCAATTATCAAGAAGTTATAAAGTTGAGTCATACACCCTGAAACCACAATGCTAAATGAAATAAATTAGACACAGAATGTTAAATAGTATATGGTCTCTCTTACATGAGAAATCCAAAGTACAAATAAGTTAAAAAGCAAATTCAGATAGCTGATAGGCCACAGCTAAGTACACTTTGTGGAAATGGAAAGAGGTTCTTGGGATGGGTGGAGAGGTGAGAGTGGGGTGTAGAAGGGGAAATAAAAACAATTAATATGTAATATATAGATGTACTAATTCCCCCAGATGAATATAATCATTGTGGATCACAAAAATATCCTAATTAAAAAAAGAAACTTAAAAAAAGAAGAAGGCTTATTGGTCACGTACTTTTCTTCTTTAATATTTGCTGTGAGGGCCTGAATGTTTGTGTTCTCTCAAAATGTATCTGTTGAAATCCTCACTCCAAGATGATGATATAGGCAAGTGAAGGTTTTGATACATGCATGAGAGCAGGGCCCTCTTGAATAAAATTGGTTCCAAATAGAACTCTCTCATCTGCTCCTCACAGTACATCAAGAAGACATCATCTATGAGAAAACAAGCTCTCACCAGTCACCAAATCTACTGGCACCTTGATCTTGGAATTCTTAGTTTCTATAACTGTCAGAAATAAATTTCAACTTCTCACAAGCCACCTAGTTCATGATATTTTGTTGCAGCAACCCAAACAGACTGAGGTATGTGTGCATTATGAAGAATTTAATTCATAGAAATGAATTAAAAACTCTTAAGTAACCTGCAGATTAGATTAAAAATATAAAAACCACTCAATTAGAAGGCACAGATATCTGAAAAGAAGTAGCATGTCATGTCTAAATATGTTTCATGTGGCAGTCTAAAATAATTTAAACTGGAATTAATTGCATTCATTGTCATTGCTCCCCTTCAAAAAGCTACTCTGAAAAGCAAATGAAATCTTGGCAAGTTGTCGAAATCTCCACCTCAAGGGAACATTTGCTAGGTGAAGTGTTTTCCAACACTATGGTGAGCTCCATGCACTGTTATTAATGATGAGCAGTTTAGCCTTATTTCCTGTAAGTGATTGAGACCTTGAAATTTTCCATGGTTTCACTGGTACTGCCAGAGGGGCTGGTAGTGCAAGAAATCTGTGCCTACTCTGGCTACAGGCAAATTGAGAACTCCCTGCTCAGTGCCAGGGAGTATCACTCACTGATGAGGGAATTACATGGTGTGGTGGTTAGATTCTCAGTGCTAATGGGGACAGATTGAGACACTTTTTATTTCATTCTAAAGGATGAAAAATGGTAATCTTAACTCAGATTTATCCTTTTTATAAACTCTGAAAAAACAAATACATTTCATAGTATGTTATTCCAGTGGCAAATGCTATTTACAGATTTCTAGAGATTAATGTAGATACTGAGTATTTATGTATGGATGCATTCAGGATCAATAATTTTTATCAGATTGTGGCATTCAAATTTATCTTTCTTCCAATATCTAAGAAAAGCACTGTCTCATCCTTTGACAAATTAGTCCCTTTGTTCCTTTTGCCATTAGTTTTCTAACTTTATGATCCTTTAAGAATCCTCTAGAAGCTGGACTTGGTGGTGCATGCCTGTAATTCTACCTACATGAGAGACTGAGGCAGGAGGATCACAGGTTCGAGGCCAACCTGGGCAATCTGGAAATATCTGGATATGTTATGTCAGTGCCTTGGAAGACATTGTTCAATATACGATGTCAATGGTATTTTTTGTCTAGGATGATCAGGAACAATTTCATGTATATGATGGAAACCAGTGTTATTTTCAGTCCCCCTCTGTCAGGTATGTCTTGTTCCCAGCTCTGTAACTTTAAAAACACCAATAGCTTCAGGGCAAGTTTAAGCAAGCATATGAACTCCATGTAGATAGTATTTTTAAATTTGGCTTTCTTTTATCCATTTTAAACTTGACTTATATTCAATTTTCATTGTCCTAGACTTTGTTTTATAACTTCATTCCCCTTTCTTGACTAATCCTGAATAGATTTTATAATATTATTTTTGAAATTTTATCTGATCTTACTCTTTTATGAAATGCTTCCCACAAATGCTCTTCTGGAACATGAAAAGGACAAGAGCCTCACCAGTTCTATGCCCAGCCCTAGTGCAAAGACATCCTTATGAGGTCCAGTGTAATTCAGAAGCATATTTCTTGTTCCATGAAGTAAAGCAGAGGTTTGCATTAAACAAGTAGCATATGATACAGGTGCAGATGTTCACAAAAACAATACGATTCTTACGACTGATACCTATTTGCTGATTTTATTCCCTAAGTTACCCAGTATGATAATGTGTTACTGTGGAATATTAATCTCACTGTTCTTCTTTTCCTTTGGGATCACAAACATAGTAATCAGTGAGATCAATCTCTATTTGGCTACAGATAGATAGTAAAGCCTTATCACCACAAGAACTAAGACATTGGTTTTGATCATAAATCAGAAAATTCACAAGAATTTTTGAGTGGCCATTATCCTTCATATTGGTATTATAACAGAATTATCACAAACTTGGTGTTTTTTTTAAACAAAACAATACCATTTTACAGTCCTGTGGGTCAGAAATCCAAAGTGAGACACCAGAGTCGTTTGTCATCTGGAGTTCCCCAAGAAGAACCTGTTTCTTGCCACTTTAAGTATTTAGTTGCTTCGTGCATTCTTTAGTTTATAACTCCTTCTTCCATCTTCAAAACTGGTAGCCTGGCATCTTTAAATCTCTCTAGCTGACTTCAAATTTCCCTTCTCACAAAGGGTTTGGTGATGACACTGCTATACTCAGGCATCTAGCACAATCTCCCTGTTCTATGACTTTTAATTTATTCACATTGTAAGTCTTTTTGGCATGTGAGTTGCCACAATCACTGGTTTAAGGGACTAGGATGTGGACATCCCTGGAACTGTTATTCTGTCTGTCTCATGTACTATAATCAACATATTTGAGCTGATAATGAAAGGAGAGTTTATGGGCACTTGAGATAGTATTGAGAAGGTCTCTGGAAAATCCTTCACTCCCTACACATTTCAAGTTAATAATTAGGAAATCTTCAACACCTGAGAATAGAGGACATATATTCTTATCTCTTAAGTGAAGTTCGGGAAAGCAAGCGTTTCCCATCCCATCTTTGGTCAATTGTAATGGAATTAAAGGAAGGAATAGGCATTTTAGGCATAGATGCTTAGTTGGCACGACTTCCTTTCAGTCTCCAGTATCTGTAAAATGCCAGGAAAGAGCACCTGAAGATTCAAAGAGATACCTAGAGGTGCCTAGAGGTGGCTGAGAAAAGTTACCTGATCTCAGTAGATGTCATGAGGAGAGAGAGAGCATGGAGGATTTAGTACTTTAACCAACCACCTGAGCTGAAATTACTGTGTGACAATAGTTGAATCTGACCACTGTGAGGAACGTGCAATAACTATTAGCATGGACAAACGATGGTGACCATTTCAGTCCCCTCCATGAGTGCTGTGGTGTTATGTAAACTCTTCTGGAGTTTGATGCTTCTCTGGAGGAAGCAAAAGGGAAAATTTGAACTGACTGGTAGACATGCGAAATGACTAAATTGATCTGGAATTCTGCCACTAGTCAGAGTGGAGGCTCAAACTAAAGATTAAACTATCTTACTTTGTAAAGTTAATTTTGGCATTCACGTAATTGTGTTGTATGGCTTAAATATTTCCTACCCTTTCAATTTTGAGAGCTCTTCAGTTTTAGGAATGACTGCATAGAGGTTCTAGGAAAATAATTGTGACATCACTAAAGTTCTTATTCATCCTTCTTCTAGTCTGTCTCCATTCTGTCCCTTTATAAAATCATTGTTCAGATATCCCATCAACTGGTATCCATTAAAAATTCAAGGCTCTAAAAGCTGGCTTAAATAACACAGAATTTAATGACATAAGCCAATGACATAAGTAGAAAGTCCTGTGGGAACAGGGATTTAAGGTTGATTTGATCCAAACACAGTATTAATAACTCAAATGGAGTTGCTGGTGTAGCAGTGTAATGTCTTTGTAGTCCTCTCAGTACTGTGGATTCATCTTATCCCTAGATTGGCTTATCTTATGACCGCAAGAAGGCTGCTCTTTTATGGTTTAGATTTAAATGTCCCCTGAAAACCTCACATGCTCATAGGTGGATTCTGGAGAGGTGATTGGATTGTGGGGATGTGATACTCACTCACGGGTTATCTTTCATCCTGACTCTTCCCTTCACTCTCTTTGCTCCCTGTCTGCCAAACCACGAACTGCTCTGCTCCACCATGCCCCTTGGCCATGCTTTCCAGCCGTACATGGACTGAAAGATGAGCCAAAATAAACCTCTCTTTCCTTAAATTGTAGGTGTCAGGTATTTTGTCCATTGATTAGGGAAATAATTAAGACAGTTGCCAACTGTAGCATCCACAGTCACTAGATTTTTTTCATTCAGATCTGAGTGAAGGTAGAAATTTTTTCTTCTAACCATGCAATAAAATCTTCTAAGTTTTACTGTGACTAATTTTGTTATATGCCCACTCCTAAACAATTCACTATATCAATGGAATCTCATATTTTTATCCACTTAGGCCTTGGTACGTTATATGGTTGGATCCAAAAGTGATCCAACTGCCTTAGGTCCATGAGAGTACACCTTTGGAGCAGGAATGGGCTCATTCTCTCCCATCCTACCAAACTGCTACACAGAGAGGAAAGAGAGGACTAAATGGTTTCCTTTAGTTGCCCTTACCAGTAAGACCCTCTGTGTTCCCTGAATTAAGTTATCATATTTTTATGTAATCTCCGTACGATTTCCAAGGCATCAGTTTTGCTAATTTGATAAACTAAGTTGTATCATTTAGGGCACTCCCAAGAAAATATGTGGCTCTCTGGAGCCAAAAAACTACTTTTATTGTACTATAAAATTAAAGCAATATCAGACATAGTAGATAAGATCAACTTCATAGACAATCATCAGAGAACATCTTTGGGGTGCCACAAATTAAATAGTTCTTGACAAATGACTGAGTCTAAAAAAGTTTTACATTTTAGAGGCTGGTAAGGAGAGTGGCTACATCAATCAGTGAGAGTCTATTGTTGGCTCTGATTAAGGCATTTTTGGACAAGATGAGTCATTGATAAACCAGAATAAAATGACTCACATTTTTGTGTATTGTGAAGCTCTTAACATGCACACCATTGATCGTGGGGAGTGATTTCACTGTGTATTTGAAAGTCAAATTAAAGGGCTTTTTTTTGCAAGCCTGTTTGACACAGTAGGATATAATAGGTCTTTTAGGCTTCTGTGTGGGCCCAAACTACTCATAAAATTATTTATCGTAATGGCTCTTTTGGAGCAGAGACAGCTCTTGTTATAAATGTTTGTTAGAAAAGTTAGCTTTGCTGATTATATTTCTAATGATGCTAAATAGGAGCTTAAGAGAAAGCAAGGATTTTGAAAAAAAGACATTTGTGCCATCCATTGAAGAAAAGTTTTGTGTTATTATTTGTTTGTTTCTTCTTTGTAAGATTCTTTTGGTTTCTGTCTTGTACTCTGAGTAACTACTTTTAAGATATTAGTACACAGTGCATTAATTATTATTATTCTCTTATTTTTTACGAATCTTTTTTCATAACATTCAATAAAGTAGATGACAAGACTGCAAGTAAGAAAAGGGCAAGTAGGAGCAACTGATTCAGAAGACACACTGTTTTAAAGCCTGAGGGATTTTGTACACATGGATTTTATCTGAAACAATGCATGTAATGTTTTACACTGATTTTAATGTAGATAATACTTTCAATGTGAAAGACTATGGGAAACAGTGGACAACATTATATAAATATTTTTGTGTCATATAAAAATATACAAATAGCGAATAAATATTTTCAGTATGAATAAAGTAGGTACTTCATTGTACTTCTAATTTTTCACATACTTTAATATTTGTTCTGATGTATGAAATACATTCTTACTTAATCCTAAGAGACATGAGTTGCAGTTTGCTAACTTCTAATTCTGTAACAATTTAGCTAGTTTACATTTAACTTATGTTTTGGGCAGTGATGAAGAGTAAACATTCTCAAGAAAATTTAGTTTGTATTTAGGAACATGGTACAAATGTACTGATTCATTTGGCAATTATCTTCTTGAAATGATCAAGAAGGTCCAGGATTGTATTTAATATCAAAGTATACCAACAGCGCTGAAGTATGTTTTCCTAGCTCATCTACCATCTATGTACCCTGGGGGGATTCTATATGAGACAGGATGATCTAAGATGGAACTCAGATAAGACTGATGTCTTTTCATCTTTAATGTTCCCTAATAAATGAGCAGAGAAATGCACAGCTATGAGTATGAAAACCTTGTTAATAGTAAACCTTGACTGCTCTTCTTCCTCATGGGAGCTTAGAACTTTGTTGTTAATTAAATGAAGGTTTTTATTACACATAAGAAAGCTCGGCAGGTGAACTGAGTCATTCTTGGGCTCACAGTTACTAGATGTTAAAAATGGTCTCTGGTAATCAGAACCATCTGGGCACTTTCTCTGCAGTATCGAAGCTAGAGCTAGGACTGAGATGAGAATTTGTAGCCCTCTTGTGTCATCCTATTATGTTTAAATTTTACTAGTAGTGCAGTAAGAAATATTTAGAAAGTTTTTAAACATGAGATATGTGGTTTGACTTTCATTTTAAGAAGACATCATTATTCACACTGTGTGAGCAGAGAAAGGATTGTGCAGAAACAAGAGTGGAAGAGAGAGAAGTTGGAGGCTCCTTCAACAATCAAACAAGAGGCGCCCGTGTCTAAGATAGGGATGATGGCTGTGGATACAACAAAAATATTTAAAAGTTGAAAAATAAAATAACTGTTAGGGGAGAGACAGGAAGATCTAGCAATGATTATTAGAATTTTTGTTTTAATAGTATAATTTATGATGGGTTGGTCGTACTACTTAGAGGCGTGAGGAAGACTAGATGAGGTAGTAAGTTTCGGGGAGTTTTTTGGAGAGGAAGTAAGGTCTATACTAATAACAAACTACCAAGATTGATTTAGATATCCCTTTTTTGCACATTCATGGTAACCCTAGTGCTTTTTACTATTGTGAAATAAATTTCCAATTTCCCACCAAATGTTATCAGAATCATATGTAAGCATAGTATACAATTAATGTACAATTTTGCTTTTTATAGTAGAATCCATTTTATTAGTGGCTGTAATGTACACATTAAAATCGTTCTTTCCTTGCCTCCTATCCAGAGAGATGACTACAGGAGAAGTGACATGTGTCTACTAAGATAAAAGTACTGTTAATTGAGCCTTCTAAGGAAGTTTAAAAGGAAGATAGTTGAGATGAATGGATAAAATCCCTAAGGCTTTTGATTTTTCCACAATGTTTTACTTTCAGATACATGATAGTTATGTTCACCATGGAAACACAGTTTGATTAAACAACTGTTAATACTAAGCACTACGAATATCCATGAAAATGACAATTGCATATTGAGTGCTTACTACCTGCCATATATTGTCCTAAATTTTTGTGCAGGTTCTCTCATTATATCTGGAAATAATTAAAGCACAATTAACTTTTACTCCACCATCTAAAAAAATGAAAGTGTAGATCAAAATGATTGAATAACAAATTTGAGTCTTTGAAATTTATTTACATGTTAGCTACTAGAAACATACCCATAGGTAGAACCAGCTTTGTTTCCAAATTTCATACCATTCCTTACTAAACAGAAATCACCTTGGACAGGGAAATAAAAAGTGAACTAGGAGTACATTGTATCAGAAGCAATGAAATGCTTAAGAGAGGATAGGATTTCTATTTAAAAAAAGGATACAAAGCCAGTTTAATGATGACACTTTTGGTCAACATGGGACAATTTAAGCATAAAGATAAATGCTATTGTTAGATTATATTGCATTAAGGTAGTGTAATTTATGAATCCATATTGCTAATAAAGATGAGTGAATTAATAAAATTATAGAGAAATGAATACTCTTCTGTGCTGAAGAATTCCAATTAATAAATGTCAAAACTATGATCATGTTGAAAATTACCACTTTTCACTCATCGCAGTTATATATGACTGAGGCAGATTGCCTCAAAGGATGGCAAAATCATTTGGTGGAAGTTTATGGGGAAACATAGTCATTGCCTAATGTCACCCTCTCCGTCATTGCTTTTTAATTGCAAAGAGGAATAATGTACCTTTATAGTAGAGAAATGTAACAGACAAAAAAGTAACAGATCAAAGGTAACATTGCCAGCAATGCCACGTAGTAAACACCAAGGAGCTGCTCCATTGCCCTTTAGGGACAAAAGGATGGAATTAAACAGCTGGACTATGTAGCAGTGGTGAACCTATGGCATGCAGAACCCTCTCTGTTGTCTCAGGAGCCAAGTTGCATTGGATGACAATTGTTTTTTCTAAACTAAAAGCTCAATATTCCGATTTAATTGGAGTGTTGGCACTTTGCAATAAGCAAGTGAATTCTGGGTTGCAGTTTTGTCACTTGGTCTCTAAAAGCTTTGCCATCACTGAATCAGAGCCTTTCCTCATTCCATCTCCCTTTTTTCCCCTCTCCAACTCACAGCCATCAGCTCTCTGAGATTGCTTGGACTGAATAGGTCCTGTCCCTTAAGGATGCGCCCCCTTGCTGGGAACTGGATGAGACAAGTTCATGAAGGTCTGGTCCCATTGCCTCAGTGCGCCATTGTTCTGAAGGGCCATTTTACAGCTTCATTCGCTGAGGTTTTTCTTACAATTGCCTCAGCCTACTTCTTTCTGTGCAGTGCATTTCCTTTCTGCTCTTCCCAGCTGGTGATCTCAAGATCACTTCTTGGAAGAATCTCTACTCTCTCACCTAACTATTGAAGGCTGCTTCTTGGTGAGTCACACCTATCACATCTAACACACTGCTAGGGTGAGGCTCTGGATATGCTACATTCAAAAGGATTCCCATTGGTTTTGTAATATTCCTGGAAAAATTCAAAACTTAAATCAATTTTTGAGGAAGCATTCAGACAATTCCCTAGTGAGGGAACTGTACAAAACTGGTCTGTGCTTTTAAAAATATTTATTTTAGTTTGCTTATCTATGTTTTGAAGTTTTCTTGTAGGGATCATTAATTACTAGACCAGTAAAAGAAGGGAAAATGACATTCTCACTAGCAATATAAACAGTGGGTGAATGGACATAAGTAAATTCTATGCTGATGCATAGATATCTTGAAAACTGCAAATTTCTTTGCTCTAAGGGACAGACTCTTTTAGAAAATAATTGCATGAGGATTTTGCCTTCATGGTAAATTTTAAAGTGTAGCTATGGCAGCTAAGTAAGAAAACTGAAAATTTTTTTCCAGAATGTTCATATTTGAAAAAAGTCAAAGTGAAAAGTTTTTCCTACCTTATAAATAAATTCGGAAAGGACACTTTTCCCTTTAAACGGTGATGAAGGACAGGAACAGAATGAGTGATAAAATAGAAAAATAAAGTAAGTTGAAAAGTTTATTAAGATGAAGGCCTGAAAAGTGACAAATAAATGAAGAAATACAAAATTAGAACTATTCCTCTTTCTGTACTAATGGTATATTGTAAGTTATTTTAAAACTGTTACCTCCAGTTGGCCTTGATTATGGAACACAGGCAGCATTTGATGTTGGACTATAGAAAGTGTAATTGTATACATATATATTTCTGTCTAAAGAAAGGATAAGTCTCTATCAACTCAGGTCCCAGTTAGGATGAGAACAAATATCTTCCCCTTTATTATAACTAGAAAAACTATACTGCATGGAAAAAGGGTCAGGTGTTCAAAGTGGAGATTTTCTGTGTGTGTGTGTGTGTGTGAGACAGATGAGAGAGACAGAGAGACAGAGAGAGACAGAGAGATAGACAGAAAAATAGAGAGAGGGAGAGTGAGAGCCTTAAATTCCAAGAAGAATTATCAGCTGACCAGAACTCCTGAATTAACGAAAACTTCTTTAACAATTATGAAGCATAATTTGTGCAAGTAAATAGCAAGATGAGACTAAGAGTCCTAATAATGAAAGCAACATATCAGCAGAGATTCAAGTAAGACATGATCAATGTAGAACAATAGAGAAGACTCAGCAAGACTGGAACAAAATAAAGAAATATGGAGATGAGAAGAGAGGCCATTTTTTTAGCTAGGTCTGTATTTTTACCACGTTTATGAATTGATGTAACAGGTAGCTTCTGTCAGAATTTCATTTAATAACATTTAGAATATGTTATATACAGGCACCATATTTACTCTTAAATCATCTTCCCTTAAATAAGTTTAGCCTAACAAATGTCTTCAGTTCCCTTTCTGAAACCCAGTGGCAGATACCTAGCACATGCTGAACAATTGTGGCTAATATAGACAGAGTTCCTGGTAAGCCAGGCTCTGCTACACATCAGTGACCTCTGAGCTTGTCAGTCATTAGTAGAAGCTCAGTTACAGTTGGACTGAGGCAAGGAGTTCTGGGGTGCTATAGCACCATAGGGAGACTATACATAGTGACAATGTAGTGTACATTTCAAAAAGCTAGAAGAATTTTACAATCAAGAAATGAAAAATATTTGAAGGGATATGTTTAATCTGTTTAAACATTATATTGTATATATATTTGCATATATGTATCTCTAAACATTATGCTAGTCCATTCTTATATATATAATTTTTGATAATTTTCATGTATGAGTTAAAATTAATTTTAAACATACTTAATTATGTGATGAAATATGAATCAAAATAAAGTCATATTTGAAATGAAACTCAATAGAATTTGAACAAATGAATAAAACCGAGCACTGAAAATAAATTTGGGCAAGATAAGCAGAGAAATGTGAATAGGAACATGAAGAAATCTTAAAAAGAAACAACTCTGCATTCAGATTGCATTGTAAGTGTCTTTAAATTCTCACTTCATATTAACATCAAAAATGGGAAGGTAGGGATTTCATTAATTATTTTTAAAATATGTTTGGTACATATAAAATAATAATATAGCATTTACATAAGGAATGAAATAAACACTTGTGAACGCATCATGAACTTGAATGTTACTAACACATAGCATCCATATAATTTTTTATTAGTGCATATTTACAGCATATAATGATTACATTACTTGGAGATTATTGGTACATGTACATTACACATTTCAATGTTTTTCTCCTTCCTTCTGTCCCCTTTTTATCTTTCCAGGATCAGATTCATTTATTTATCCTATACATTTTTTATACAGTTAATTATCATACATACATTTTAACATGCAGACTAATGGGGCCAAAAAACATGTAAATGCATGAGACCATTATACCAACTCAAGATAAACTTTTAGATACCTTGTCCAAGCTAGATTACAATAATTTTTTTCTCTCTTTTTTCCTAGTACCTGTTATTAAGTACTACCAGGAATTTTAAAATTCATCTCATTTCAAGCAGTGCTACTTATAGGTATTTTGAGCTTATGGAATTTTATTGATGATAACAGCGAGAGGTCCGTACCAGATGAGGAGCAGAGCACACTGTTTAGAAAGGGCGGGTCTCAGGTACGTCTGTGACTTCTGGATTGCAGTCATTACCTGATGAAAAGGCAAATGCACGCTCACACCAACAGGAAGGGAAGCAACCCGTGAACTGTCTTGTGAGTTCTTTCCAGCAGCAGTGCCTCACAATATGTGGCTCATGTATCCTCCAAAATGATTCGTCTTCTAATTGAATATTATTCTTAAAAATCCTTAGGGTTGCACATTAAATGTACAGCAGGAAGTCTGGTTTCTCTCTCAGTGTTTTTTGTAAAGTGTTTGTGTTATGTTAGTCTGGTCCCTAATACCAGCTGCGATTTAATGCTCCCTGCTCAGCTCTCTACTCCTTCTCATTGCCTTGCCTCCTGTAGTTGCTGCCAGGTTGCCTGCTTGCCCACCCTATGCCTCTGTGCAAATCAGAGCAGAGCTGATGCAGGGGCAGGGCTGCTGGTCCAGAACTCCTGCTTCATTTCAGCCCCTCCTTCCAGCCTTCCCTGGACACTGTGTTGGCTGGTGTTATTGCTCTGTATTTCTCCTCGCTATTTTCCCTTTCCTTTCTTTCCATAACCAATAGTAAAACAGGGTTTTAAGAGGTGTAATTGAGCTGAATAAAAGCTTAGTGAAATGAGGTGAAAAGTTTGATGAAGAATAGAAAACAAGAACTCTCTGAGTTCCTTAGATTCCTGCCTTCATCATGACACTGTCTACCATTTGGTTGGCTCACTTAGATGACAAATATAATGTAGACATTTGTGGTAGTTTTTTCTTTTCTCTTTACAAATAAATAGTGATTACTTGAATGAATAAAAACCTTCAAAAATGATTCCTTAGATTAGGAATCTCATAGAAAGATACAGAAAGACCACTAAGCATCAGAAGACAAAAAAACACTAAAAGAATCCGTGAAGCATTAAAAACACACAGACAAGCTGGACCAAGGCACAAAGGTTTGCCAGTGCTGCTGCTTGTTCTGTCGAATTCCTGCAGCATCTAAAGTGAGGTCTGGTTGTACCATACTTAACGATTTTGTTAAGATATTTTTACTTCCTAGGGATACATTTAACAGTTGAATCCCACCATTTAACAAAGCCAGAGCATGATTTTCTTCAGTCAGTTTAAGAGAAACTAGCCACCTTAAAGTTCCACTCATCTTTATGATTTACTCACTGTTTGACAGACAACCTGACAATGATGTAGGTGCTTAATGGATCATTTGCAAAAGTACAGATAAGCTTTCTGACTCTACAGTAAAGACCACTCTGTCCTACCAAAGAAAACGTGTGTACTAAAAAAAGTCTCTGTGTAGAAAAGAAAGATTATTGTGTTGTTGGACTTACTTTTTTGTTGCCCTATTCTAAAATAGGGCAACTCTGTACTGACTTGATCTACTTTCTGGAAGTAAACCATGGCTTAATTATTCATAAAATGTCTAATAGTATCTCATGACTTTCTTTTTCAATTTTAACAACTTCTAGATCTTCCTTTCAACCCCTTGGCAGCCAACCTATAAATTTAACAGAAAAGTTGACTCTCCTCAGGCCCAAGGACATGCACGATTTAGTTATTCTTAACAAGAACTTCCTTGAACATTGTTCTTGGAAAGTAAATTCAATACCAAACCAAACAAAAGTAATCCCCAAACAAAAATGTGTAAAAACCGAGATGCCATGAATTTATTATCTTTGGAAATGCTTCTGCTCGGTATGTTTTATGGAAATGTTTCTTGTGATTTTTCACAGCCTTCATACTCTTTCTACTGGCATTTAAAGAGGGAGGAAAAGAGAGAACATAGGAGCCCTCTCTCACCAGATGTTACTTTTGTAATTTTTATTTTAAAGAGAATAAAATCAAGCATAATGAAACAGAATAAATCCAACCAAAACAAAACAAAACAGTGTAGGTAACACAGGACTGCAAAACAATACAGAATCAACAATGGTTATCATAATGACTCTTGTTGTCTTCAAAATACCTGCAGATACATTCAGGCATAGTAAAAACCAAACAAAACAGAGCAGAATAGAACCAGTAAAAACAAAACAATGAATGCAATAAAGGACTTTGAAACAAGATAGGGGTAAATCCAAAATGGCTACAATAATATATCTTGTTATCTTCGAAAGAGCTGCCCATGCCATCGGACACAATAAAATCAAACAAGACCCAACAGAATAAAACAACCCAACAAAACAATGAAAATGATACAGGACTTCAAAACAAGATAATGGGGAATTAACAATAGTTACCACCTTCAAAAGGAGATTCCCCCATAGATGATACATTGTGTATTATTATTATCTGAATAGATGATCAGACTACTGGCTTTAGACCTGCAAAGTCAGTGAAACATTAAACACTACAAGCATTAAATTGTATTTTACCTCAACAGCTATAATTGCAGCCTGTGTTTCTTCAGATCAGCTGGCTGCTTATGGCAAGAAGGTGGTGATCTTGGCTCCTCTTGTCCCCCAGCCCATGTGCCAGAAGGCACTGGCATGTGGTTCTTCCCCAGTGGCCTGTGCATGTTGCCAACTCACAGGGAGGGCTTGCTTTTGGTTGACTTCTTGTTCTCTTCCCAAATGGTGCCAACTCATGGGAAAAGGTTGGAGTCTGGTTCTCACCAGTGGCCCACTCCTGGAACTGACTCACAGAGTGGGCTTACTTCTTGTTCTCTTCCCCTGCAGTCCACAAACAGTACCAACTCCTGGGAAAAGGCTGGAGTCTTGTTCTCTCCCCAGTGGCCCACTCATAGTGCTGACTTGCAGGGAGGGCTTGCTTCTTGTTGATTTTTCTACTAACATTTATTTATCTGAGATTGGCTCATTATAGTTGTCCTTAGGTTGCAGTATGAGGGAACAATTTCAGTGTGATTAGCATAAGTATTTATAGGGGAACTAGGAGTATTTTCAAGCATAACATTAGATTTGGTGAAGACTTTCATTTCACTAATGTCAAAATAAAAAGGATAAAGTTAGTTGGAATGGCAAAGTGTCTTTGCTTATTCTTTTCTTTTTTTAATTCAATAATTTAAAAGAACAAAACAATGCCTTGGATCACTGGACAAGCACCAAATCTTTATACTTACTTAACCTGAGAAATCCTTGATGTCTAATATTGCCAGTAAATTGGATTGTTTTGCTTTTTATAAAGCTGACAACCACAGGTAGTTTTTCTTAGCCAAGAATTAGTCTATTGTGTGTACTAAAGCATTTAGAAACAGCCAAGATCTTATGGGCTTAAAACTAAATGAAATAATTCAGCCATAGGTAGTAAAAGGCGATAATCTTCATTTAGTTTCTAAATTTCTTTCGTATTAGGCATGGAAAAGCAGCAGTTGGTCATGTGAAGGAATTAATTGATGTTATTTATTATTTTCCATACTTGCCATACAACTCCTTTTTTCCACTCTGGTAATGTTTTATTTTGCTTTTTATTTCTGAATCAAATGAGCTAGTCTTTTGACAGGCTTAAGGTAAAAATATATCACATTGGTTAAGATGGGAGAAAGAACCCTTGGAGAGGTTGATTTAATATCATTGGAAGAATTCTGTCAGAGGACCCATGAGGACACCTCCTGATAGGAAGACATTACTTTCTGATAGTCCTGAGAAGAGTCCCCACATAGGCAAACTGATAGGAGAGCACATTAAAACAAAAGCAGACTTTATTACATGTATTTTCTTTGAAAATTAAATGCTACATTTCTCATTAGTGCCAAATAGATCTTTTTTTTTTCCTGTGCCAATGGAAACAAAACTCGAAAGTCTAATAGAATAATCTTAAGAATAGCAAAATAAAGAATTTATGACATCCACACTGAAGAGGACATGTTACATGAATCTTCCAGAATCAGTCTAAGGAGTTTAAAGGTGGATAACTTGACTAGGGCATGAACTTTGTCTCTATCTGGAAACTCTGAAAGGTCTTTGGACACAGAGATACTGTATTGGTGCCATGTTTAGAACCAGCACCTCTATTTTCCCCCAACTGGTAAGTATTATGTGCCTTGACAACCTTCTTGTTTATACAACAAAATTTGTGGTGTTTACATGGTAACCAGGGCAGGCATAGGAAAGGAGGGACCTCTTTCCAGTGGATGTTCTGAGCTAGATCTCATTCTCTCTGCATTGTTCTCTTCTCTTCTATAAAACTTCTTATTGGCTCTAAATGTCCAGTTGAGTTAAATTCTAGGAGTTATTTCTCAGTATTGGAAGAGAAAGAAAATTTAAACTCTTTAAGCTGCTTACTGTTCACTCTCATGAGACTGAGAGATTACTAAAAACACCAAAATCTCCTAAAATAAAGATAACCAGTACAGTGACTCCTTGATATTAACAGGGTTTACATTCCTAGAGCACCCATGAATTGTGAAAAACCATGAATTTCAGATGTGGTCAGAAAATATCTATTAATTCCTATTTTTATAGTTTAAACCCTAAATATGCTGTCTCCCACAGATATGTAATTTAATTTAATTTAATTTAATTTAATACTGTATTAATAAAGGCTTAGGCAATGCAAGGTGTTTTGGCAGCATCTTAGGGATCTCAGGGCTGCCATAGGTACAGTGGAGCAGCAAAGTGTTACGATGCTGGAATGCTGGTGAATCTGCCAGAGATGGGTTAAAGGGTAACAGCCAATTAGCAGCAACGAGAGCTGAATAAGGTGCTATGATTGTCTACTTGCAAACTTCTCGCCAAAAGACTATCGCAGAGAATATTTGCCTTCAGCAAAATTGTGGAGGTTTCTGTGAACAATTATTAGTTAGGTTCTAAGGATGAATCCACGACCAATTGAGGCCACAAATTCTGAACCAAGGCTTCACGGGGGTATACTGTAGTTTTGTTTGTTTCAGGGACAATTCCTAGAAAAATAGAAACTTTACAAGCTGAATTTATAAGCATCAATGTTATGTGCCTCAAGGAACAAGAGGAGAGTAATAAAGAGAAGGGTGCTTTAAAATTAGGCTCTCTTCTGAAAAATGCCAATGAGAAAATCAGTCAGTGGTTTTAGTGTGTGTGTGTGTGTGTGTGTGTGTGTGTGTGTGTATTTTGTGATATTGGGAATTGAACTCTGGACCTTGCACTTGCCAGGCAGGAGCTATGTCACTGAGCCATATCCCCGGCAGCCAGTGGTTTGTTTTAAACAAGTGAAATGGTAAAATAAGGACACATTCAACAAGTAATAACATGGGATAGTTTTTGTTCTTCCATTGTCACATTCATCTCACATTTTTTAGTAAAGATGCATTTGCACGTTATTTCTTGAAACAACCTCATAATTTAGGAACATTTATTGTGCTGAATCTACGTCTGGAGAAACTGAGGCTCAGGAGCCAGGGATGTAGCTCAGTGGAACAATGCCTGCCTGGCAAGTGTGAGGCCAAGGGTTCAATTCCTGATACTAAAATAATAGAAAAATAAAATAAAATAAAAAATTTCAAGGTTCAGACACCTAAAATAAAGTGTTGAATACTGCGAACAGTTAAGCCTTAATTTAGGCTTATCCTACCTGTTAGTCTCTGTGCAGAGGTGTTACAGATGAAGATGAGGTCCGGAATTTTCTCCACAGGAGCTTTCCTTTTACCTTGGCCCACCTACTTTTAAAGCATCATGTCTGGGATGCAAATACATATGCATATATAAAGTAAGATAAAAAACAAAGATCTGTTAATGCAAGAAAGATGGTGGTACTAACTGCCTGAGGTAAACAAAGAAACTTTCAAACTGTAGGAATTTCCCAGGTGGAGAAGTGGAAATTGCAGTTCAAAGCAGAGGAATCAACATATGCATAAACATTGATAAATGAAAGAAGATTAGGTGTCTTGATGAAAGGTGTTTGCCAGTGTTGGAACTAAGGGTCCCAGGAGATGTGGAAGGAGGTCACCCATGAAATAACCTGGAAAGATGGGTGTGGCTGGATAGTAGAGACTTTTGCATGCCATGTTCAAATTTTGTGGTCAGAATCACAAAAACTTTGGGAACACAGATAGAAACAAATATAAATTTACTTTTTTGGAGATGGTGCCCAACCTTAGAATATACATACTAATTTGACTCCTAGGTTCTGTAAAAACTAATTATATTTAATAGAAACCCCTTCACTTTTGATGTTGCCTTTAACTTCCAGCTTCAGAGAGAAATCACTAAATTTAATCTAAGCCTTTCAACTAAAAGATGAGTTTGTAAGTCCCAAGGAGTTACATACTTATTTGACTAGGAAGATAGTTTTACACTTTATTTTACTTGCTGTCAGGATGTATTTATGGAAAATTCACTTCCTGTTGATCAGAGAAACAACATTAAGTAAATTCAAGTTTGAAAGAGCTAATTATAAAAATGTGCATTTTGGAGCATTCTTTATACTCTTCTTAAGTGATAACTGAATGTCATGCCAGGCAAGGGGCTGCAGCATTCAGACAGCTGAACAGCAGCCCCAGCCTGCTATCACATCACCCATGTCCCAACTGTCTTCCTGTCCGTATGTGTCGAGAAGAATAAGACAGAAAAATTCTTTTGTTTACTAAATTAACTCCTCCATCTTGCTCCTTTAGTTAAACTGTTTTTTTTTTTTCTGAGTTCGCTTTCCTGTATGATGGCCTTTATAACTCTACTTTTCTTTTCTTCCCTTTACATGAAATTATCGTGTTGCTGGTTCTCACCCACATCATGATTACTTAAACCTTCATTGTTTGGACAGTCAGAACTCATGGTGATACAGAGACAATGAGTAATACACGAATGTGAAAGCTGTAATTCTTTCCTGTAATAAGCATCTGGCTAGTGGGAGACAGGGGGTGGTTCATTATAAGTGAAATTGAGACTAGGCCAATCATGAATAGAGCATAAAAGGGATTAATAAATCCTAAAATCCCATGGAGAAAGCACAGACCTCATTTTACTTAGGCAGAGACATCTCAAATCCCATGCTGGAGGTGTATAAAATGATAGGTTATTAAATCTCCAAGCTAGGTCCATTCCTGGGTTCTTGGGACTGAAATCAACAATTGCTATGCGGAAAATGCATGCCTATTGTTACATGAGGGCATCGGCGGGGAGGCAACACAGCAGCAGTCACTTTCTCTTTACCAAAATGCATTCAGAGAAAACACGGTCCCGGGGCTTTGTTCAGCCAGCAGATAAAGAATTTAATACAATTTCCTCAGTGAGGAGTTCTCAGATGCTGTCTCACTGCCTTTCCATCTTTCTGGTTTAAATTGAACAAGATGTGCATCTTATTAGTGAAGGAAAACTGAAAATGGCCTGGAAGATGAATTGGGGAATAGGAAAGCCGAGCAATCCAATTGTCCAAGCTTATGCCTCGGGACGATTCACTGCTAAGATGATACTCTGAAAACTTGGCTTTTGCAAGTTGTTAGACTTTAGATCACACATCAGCAGGAAAATTTACTTGCAATATTAAAAAAAAAAAGCCTGACCAAAGTCTGGTTTAGTGTCTTCCAAATGTTTCGTTTCTCCCTATTTTCTTGCCGCCTCCACTTTCTGGCCTGGCAGGCGAATTTCAGCTCTGTCTTGACTGGAAATGCCAGATCACAGCACCATGGCAACTGCTGCTGTCCCTGGATCCTTCTACGGATGCCACCCCCACAAATTCCTCTAACTCGTGACTGTCTCTCATGATTTCCTGTTCCTCCAAGGGGCAGGACAGATGGCCAAGCCTCAGAGCGTACAATGCTGATGCAGGCTGCAGGTTTGAGGCATCAAAGTGTCCCTCTCCACAAGCCCTGCGCATTTTGCATCTAGGTGCGAACATTGATCCTATACTTTAAGAATGAAAGATTGCAAATGTGTGCTGTAGGTTTTTGTTTTTCAATTAATCATTTGTATATTTTTCATCGCTGATATTTATGAAGCATTTATTATAAGAATTGGCATTGAAATATAAGATTTCATTCTGCCTGTTAAGGGCTAGGAGTTAACCAAGGCCCTCGCATACATAAGCACTCTGTAGTCCGCTTCATTCTCAGCCCGTGGACCTCACTATATGTGTTTGAAAAGTGAGCCAGGTTTCTCCCCCATCAGTATTATGATAATAAAACTGGTAGCACTTAGACATCTTTAATTAAATTAAATTAATTAATTAATTTATTTATTTATTTTTTGGCACTAGGGATTGAACTCACCACCTCACGCCTGCCAGACAGGTGCTTAAGCCATTGAGCCAAATTCCCAGCCCTAGTTTTTTGAGGCAAGGTCACACTATGTAGCTCAGGCCGGCCTTGCGCTCATGTTGTAGCCCAAGCTGGCCTCCAACTCACAACGCTCCTCCTACCTCAGCCTCCCGAGTGCTGGGATTAAAGGCGTGTGCCACCACACCTGGCAACATCTTTAATTTTAAAGAGAACATGGGATTTGTGAATCTAGAAATTTCGTCTGTAGCCATTTATTCATTTCCATGTTTAATAAATGTGCAATGCATACATAAGCAGAAATCATGCTTTGTGAGTCAGGGACACACAGCTAAATGAGACAAGAGTCTTCCCTGATGGTCTGGCTTGGGAGACTTTCTTTACTTAACTATCAGTATTACAGTAAGTTAAATGCTGTATCTACCAGCAGTTCAAAGAGGGTATAGTGGGAGATATAAGCCAGAATATAATCAACTTTGCCAATGAGATTCAGTTTGGACTTGTGATGCAAGAGAAAAATTTGTCGTGCACATCTAAGAGTTGAAAGCACAAAACAGATAAGAACAGAATGATGACCATGACAGTAGAAAGATGTGAAAAGGCACTGTTTTGTGCAAGGCAAAGGAAATATATTACTTTTAAGATAAATCTTAGGGGTCAGCATTCAAAATAAGTGAGGAGAAATAGAAATTAGAACATAAAATTTGAGATTAGACAATAAAAAAGCTCTTAAAACTTAAAATATTTTTATTAAAATAAGCTTAAACTCACATTTTTGGATCCAAGTCAATTTTATTAATTTGTCTGACTGTTTTTAATTCTAGCTGCAATGTAGAACACTTAAAGATTATTCTGAGTAGACTGCATCTTTTGCTTAAGCAAAACATATCATGAAGGACCAGAGGTACTGTCATGTTTGCCTGTTTTTATGCATAACTATGTAACTAGCAAAGTTGAAACAGATGGTATATAAGTATTATAAGTGGATCTCTTTTTATTTAATCTTGCAACTATTAAAAATATTTTTAAATTCCCTGTCTTCTTCCTTTGAAAACTTTGGGTCCATGATGATGTAAAAGCTTTCAGTCATATTCAGAACAGTCTCATTTTGCTAATCATAATCATTTTTAAAGACATAAGATTCCATTTCAATCTTAATTAAAGCTTGCATTCCTATTCCACATTGAAGACCTCTTGCCTTACACCAAACAAGCCTGATTTTTGAATTGGGAACCTTCCATGTTGAGGAAGATATGCACTACTCTCTTTTGGTGGTACCTGGAAGTGAACCCAGAGCTTTGTACTGAGTTGAGTACCCAACCCTTTTTAATTCTTTCTTTTTGAGACAAATTCTCATTAAGTTTCTAAGTTTTCTAGGTTGGGCTTCAATTTGCTATCCTCTGTCTCAGCCATCCAGAGTGCTGTGATTATAGATGTGACTCACCCGCTCTGGCTTGCACTATTCTTTATTCTTTTTTATTTATTTTTTATGTATTCCAGATTCTTAGAACTGGGAAGAGCAACCAGGGAAAAGTGCTGACATGTTTCCCTAAGCTGATGTGGTTAGAGCTTTCTACTTCCTTTG
Source organism: Dasyprocta punctata (assembly GCA_004363535.1). NCBI lineage: Eukaryota > Metazoa > Chordata > Mammalia > Rodentia > Dasyproctidae > Dasyprocta > Dasyprocta punctata. The sequence continues at coordinate 48,597 of RJWM01001486.1, read as the reverse complement.
TGTCCTCTGTGAAGTGGAGATGAAGTCTCTGGACCTCCGCTGGACCTCGAAGTGTGATCGCCAGAGCCACTGCTTGGGCCAGTTGGTGCTCTGCATGCATCCTTCTCCCTTGGGTGACAACTCTTGGGAGACACTGTGACATTCCCACAGCCTCTCACCAAGTTCACTTCTAAACTGAGATACCTCTTCTATATTCTGGGACATATGTTGTTTGTTTCATGTATTTTCCTTAATATCTTTCCATGTTCACTTTGACAATTCTAGCTCATGTTACTGAGATAATGGGAATTAATGAAAGGTTAAATTTGTAAAAATTGGAGAAATATCCTTCTGGGAGCCAATTGAAAGAGGCAATATTAACCAATTTTTGAAGCTGTGAAAAACACAAAAAGGTAAGGTCATTTGAAATTGTTGAATTGAGTTACATCCACAACTACCTTTCCTGATTTACAGAGCCGTACATAGAGTTCTGACATTGAAAGGCTGGATTTGTTTTATGAGGATGATCTCATCTGGAAAACACTCACAATGCCAATTAACTCATAGAATGCTATATATCATAAAATCTTTTTGCTACATTAAAAGCCAAACCCATTGTATTAGTCAGCTTTCCAATCACTGGAACAAAAACACCTGACACTTGAAATTTAATGGAGGAGAGGTTTGTTAGGCTCATGATTTCTGAGGTTTCAGTTCATAGTTTTCTGGCTCCAAGACAGAAACAGAATGATGGAAGGATTTGGTGGAGGAAGACTCCTCAAATTGTAGAAGCAGAGAACAGAGCAGAACGAATCAGAGACAGATACATATGCTCCAAAGGTCTATGAGCAATGATCCCTTCCTTTAATTGGGCCTCACTGCCTATTAGCACATTCAGTTATAAACTCATCAGTGGATTAATGCACTGATGAATATAGCTCTGCTGTAATTCAGTCACCTTCTGAGGCCACCCATTTCTGAGCACTTTTGACTTTTATGAGACATTTTAGCTCTAAACTAGAAACCTATGTGCCCTCATTCTAGGATTCATGTAGAATCCAGATACTAAAACCCCTGCATTATATTATTTCACAAGTTAATAACTGCTAATGTTCACTCATTTTCTGATATTAATTAAGGAATATGACAATAGTTTGAGAAATTACTAATCACTTACTGGGGGTAAAAAGATGACTAGCAGCCACATGGTCTTTATCAACAGGTAATTATTTCATTGAGATGTTTGTGTTTTTTATTGAACCACTGGTGAGAGTTTCCCTCACTGGCTGTTTTCTTTGTTTCTTTTCTTTTTTTTGGTACCAGAGATTGAACTCACAACCTCACACTTGCCAGGCAGGCACTTACATCACTGAGCTAAACCCCAGCTCTATTTTTTGAGACAGGGTCTCACTCTGCAATTCAGATTGGCTTTGAAATCACTTTGTAGCCCAGGCCAGTTTCGACCTCACAATGATCCTCCTGCCTCAGCCTCCTAATCACTGGCTGTTTTCTGAATGTGTTATATAATACTAAGTATGGTCTCATGATAAGGGTAGTTAAGGAACAAAAAACAAGATACAGACAAAGGGTGGGAGCATAAATCCTGTTGAATTTAATAGTTTAAATAGGATTTAACTGTTCAACTGATTGTTGGAAGCTATTTGACATCTTATATGACAACTTCACCCAAAAAAAGGGATAGGGCTCGGGAACCATGTGGAGATTTCCTGCTGCAGCCATCACACTTCTACAGTCAGAGCCCTGCTGGGGGATTCTTCTCTGGAAAGTTTAAAAATTATACAGATTCTAAGTTATCACATTTAGATGTGAAAGTAGAGAAGTGGCTTTGAGCACATTGCAGGGTCCAATGTGTGCAGAAATCAGGTTGTTTGGCTAAGAGTGAAGTATGGAAATGCTGGAAGAGTAGCGTGTATATTGTTTGGCCTTGCTTTATTACAGTTCTTGTTCCAACTTTAGTCTTTATTGTTACAGGTTATACTCATCTGGCTTAGCATTTACTCAAATGATAGGTACTTTGCAGGATGAGTCCCTGTCTTCTTAATTGATATGGATCAGATGTGGTTTAACTCTAAAGATGTGACCTAGGTGTGGTATTTTAGTCGGAAAAGAAAGGAAATCTACTTGTGCTAGCATGGTAATCTTAAAGATGTAGGGATTTTAGAGACAGCTGGAGCTGAGTTCTTATTGTTATGGTGCCATTTAACTTTTAGTCATTTTAATAAATTACTCTAGATCTCTTTGAGTCTCCATATCTTCATCTCTAAAATGGAAAACATAGTAGTAGGCATTATTAAGCTTTTGTGGGTTGCGAACACAAATATTATTTAAACCTCAAAGAAATTTTACAAGGGCAGTATTATTATTATTTTATGGAAGAAGAAACAGAGGCTCAGGGAGTTCAAGTCACCTGTCAATTTCTCACAGCTTGTAATCGGAAGAGTTACGGCTGGCACTCCTGCATGTCTCTCCCCAAAGCCCTTGTCTCCACCGTTTCTCAGCCTGAATGCCTCCTTCAGAAGAAAAATAACTGCTACATGATGCATCTATGGTGAAATTATTTAAGAGATGATATGTTAATTAGCGATTCTTTTGTGGAAAGTTATGGAAAATCAGTTAAAACTAGCCTACAACAAACAGGAAATATTACCAGGTGAAAAGCGAGAGAGTTGCATGTCCAGATACTTGCAAGAATGAGGAACAAAGACCTGGAAGATGTCAGAACCCAGTGTCAGTCCCTTGACTTTGCTGACCTCTCATCAGGGGTTTTCTAGGCTGTCTGTGTGGTGGGAGGCGTGGTGGCTGGTGTCACTGGGGCTATCCCTTTATAACCTCTGATTCTTAAAAACACCCCATGAAGTGTCCTGTAAGATGAAGCCTGGGAAAGAAGGCTCAGGGATCTGCTTTTGATCACATGTTCGATTTCTGTTCAGTCACTGAGGCAATGTCTCTGGTTTTACCAAGTTTTCACTAAAAGTGGGTCATTCATTGCCAGGGATTTAGCTCAGTGGCTTAAGCACCTCCCTGGCAGGCACGAGGTTGTGAGTTTGATTCCTGGTACCAAAAAAAAAAAAAAAAAGGGAAAAAGAAAATTACTCTATACCCGTGGAAATAAATTCTATTTCAGAAAAAGGAAAGGAGAACCCACATTCACTAACCAGAAAGCAGGAACTACAGTTTGCAAGGATAGTTACAGATTATTTATGCTTTTAGATTTTTTCCTAAAGTTTCAAGATTTTGTGACTTTCTTTTTTGTTCTTCACTTTGTTTTTAATATTAATTAATCACAGGAGAAGAATACTCCTATTTTGTTGCTCATAATCTTAAAATATTTTATGCACTTTCAACAGTGCATCTGTTAATTTATGTAACTAGAAATGTCTCTGAGAAATGTCTGTTGTGTCTTGGCCACAGGAGAAAGAGCACTTGCACACATGGTACAGTCATTCTGAATGTCCAGAACAGAAGGACAACATGGGGGCTACTGCTGGTTGCTTCCTGTTGTAATGTCATGTATTTAATGGGCAGAGAGTGGGAGAAGCTGGCAAGCTAGTCAAACAGTCTCATTGTGTGGTACCTAGAGGAGCTAATCAAAAACCATGCGATTTATTGAAGTACATATATTTACAACAAAGAAAACAGCGAAAGCAAATGAGTCTGGTATGCTTGACTGGTAAGGTGAACATAAGTCAATATTTAAAAAAAGAAAATGCAAACATTCTGTCTTCATATTAACTGTCTTAAGGAAAAAACAGCTGTTGCATTAGTTATCACTTTGTAGAACCAACGCAGGACTGTAATTTGATTTCTTGGCCCCATAGTTGCTTGGCTGCGGCATCATTGCATGATTTAAATCCTGTGAAGTTTGGCTTTACCACTAACTCCAGGTGCAAAATTTTACACTCAACCTTATTCCCCTTTGAATTGAGAGTGTTCTTAACTGAAGGTTATTTTCAGGCAATGAAGACTTTAAGACACAGACTTTCTTAGTGAATTTTACTTGTACTTTCCTGGACTTCCAAGTATAGTGTTGTGAAATGTTCTATCTTAGACCATGGTGACAGCAAATGTAGAGTCTCTACTTTCATTATCCTTCTGAATTATCCTTTAATATGTATGTCTTCTTTTCTGAGCATTCAAAGTTTACTTCCTTTGCACCAGGATGATTTCCAGTTATGCACAGGCACCAAAAAAAATCTCAGAAAATATTGTGAAGTGGACAAAGTATGTGATATATGTATACATATACCAATTATTTTATGTTCTTTCATAGTAAAACATGTCTCCAAATGTTTCATAGTTTACTCATAACACTTACCTTTATTTTAGATTAAGATTTTAAATGACTAACTCCACATAAGAATAATAGAATTTAATGGAAAAACAATCAGCATCCCATGTACTGTGATTCCCATCACTACAAATAATAATATCAGTTGCAATATTCAAGAGTTGGTCTTTAATATATTCTATTATCTAAAGTCAGGTGGTACTGTCATTCCTTAATTATTAACATCAACTCTCATATGAAGCTAGAAATTCCATTATTTAACATACTACACAGACATTCAGAATTTATTCTGCTATGGAAAATGTACATTGAATATTTGTATCATAGGTACAGCTGCAGAAAAGACAGACCAAGTTATGAATTCTTAGAACTTGAATTTTAGTGGGCAGACACAGGAAAAAGTTAACGAATAAGTAAGCAAATAAATAGATAAATATTTTAGAGGTTTCTCAGTGCTCTGAAAAATAACTAATAGGTTTTATAACACCAGAGAATGTTTGCATTTTAAAGCAACCACTTGCTTTATTACCTGTGAAGCACTTAGAATTTATGTGGCGATTGCTGCCTAATACCTTCCATCAGATCTTCTGTTTTTCACTATTCTCAACAGTCAGAACTTTCATTTTAATCTAGCGTATGAAATATGTGTGTGGGCTATTTGACTAAAAGACCAGATCCAAACAAGACTAGGGTAATAAGGAAGTCAGCGTCTTGTGGGTATCTACTGTGTTTCACAGCCTTTTTTCCTTCTGTACTAGTTAAATGGAGAGAGGAATAAATAAGAAAGGAGAGGAGCAGAGAATTACACCTAAAAAGAGAGGAGTGCTTGCCTGCCTAGCAAAACTCTCAGTGGCTGTGAAAATCTGCTTCAGCCAACTGTGGCTTTCTTGCGTAGTGGATTAACAGGCTCCGTCTTTTCAAAATGAGATGTTGAACTCATTCGTGAAGGTGCTTACCTTGGCAGCTTATTTTATGTTTTGTTCATTTAACCTGGTACAGCTAGGGAGGAAGGACTTTCTTATTACATATCTGGGGTATCAGTACCTAATGAGCATCAGTCCTGTCCTATGAGTGTCACTTTATGCTTTCCTATATGCCAAGCCGCTATATTGAAAGATAAATTTTGTCTTGTTTTTACATGTTTTTAATGGACACACAGTGGTTGTACATACTTCTGGAGTAGAGTGTGGTATTTCAACACCTGAATACAATATGCAACAATCAAAGGAGGTATATCTATCACCTTGGACCTACAACAGTTCTTTGTTCTGGGACCACTCAAAATTCTAGTAGCTATTTTGAAACATTAAATTACTTGTTGACCATAGGAAAGTTGAATGCTATATATAATTTTATTATTTGAATAATCTAATTTCTTAACATACCTTCTAACTATATTAAGTCTAGTTGATGTTGTCACTGCAATCTCCTGTGTTGGTTTAGCAAGCGAAGCGTAGGCATTTTCCCTGTGTATATGGGTGTACACCTGTACAAATACATGTAGCTCCTTACTTTATAATTAAAAGTCATAAATAGTATTTCAAAGCATTCCTCTACCAGAGAGACTTTGGTAGATGATGGGTAAAGTTTGCAGTGAGTGGAGATATCTCATGAGAGACTTCTCAGCAGCAGAATTAGGTCCAGGCAGGAGATGACATGGGAGGGTCAACAGAAGATTTTCCTGGCCCAGGACAGGGAAACCAGTGAAGATTAATTGAAAGAGTATGTCTCAGCTGGAACTCAGCCACACAAAGGAGACCTTCTAGATGTAGAGAATATCAGAGCAAAGAAAGACATGGAAGGACAAATAACATACAGAGCAGTGGATAGAGGTTTGTTGTTACCTCAGTACCATGTGATTGAAAGAAATGATGGAAGATGGTACGGAAAAGTTAGGCAGGAACCAGATCATGCACTGTTTTGTATGTCTTTGTATGTTGTATGAAGAGCCTTTTTTCTGTGGGCACTATACAGAAGTGGAAGGCTTTAATCAGGGAAGTTACATTTGTGAATTCTTCTTTTAAAAAAGATTTCTCACCTTTACAGGTGTGTGGAGATCCGAAGGGAATCGGAAAAGCTAGGTAAGTGATCCCTACAATTATCTGCAGAGAACTGACATGTGTTTGACACAGGGAAGTGCTAGCTGAAATGGAGCGGAGGGATTCAGACAATGACAATGTAAAAAGTAACACTGGAAGGACTCTGCTGTGGTTGGGAGAGAATGTGGAGGGAGACACGTTAAGAATAACCTGTAAGTTCTTAGCTGGTGTGCTGGATTGACCAACCCAAAAGAAAATTTAAGTGGGGGTGGATGTTTGTGGGAAAAAGGTAAGTTTAGTTTTAGACATGCTGAGTTAGAGAATATCTAATTAGAAATGTTCAACAAAAAGTTGAGAATGTGAGTTTGATGCTTGAAAGACAACAGGGCTTGGTGGGCAACAGTGTACAGTATTTTTAAAACTATAAGGGTAGAGTGGGTACTGTTTTCCAGAGTGAAGAAAGTGCAAGCCCTGCCCTTGGTTAAGAGGAGAAACTCCAGAGACTAGTATCTAAGAAATACAACATGAAAGTGTTTCAAGAAGGTGTGATTAACAGTGTTATTCACATCTAACAGACCCCAAAACATAAACGCTTGCATGATTCGGTAGGTGACTGATGAATTTGGAAAGAGCAATTTCAGTAGAATAATCATGAAAAACCCAGTTTCCCATATGTTGAGTCATCTCTAAGGAAGGGAAATCAGTAAGCACTGTACTCTGGTGCTTAGGAAAGGGAGAGTAAATGTGAAGATAAATTCTTGTGGATTGGGAGAATCTTGGGCGTATCTTTAGGCTTAAAGGAAAGAGCCAATGAGGAATAGGGTCTGGAGGGAAAAAAGTTAAGGCAAAGGAAAGAAAGGAATCAATTAGGGATACTTAGAGGTTACCTTGTAGGATATGAGGAAGATCCCCCCCACCCTGCCAAGATTACAAGAAAGCTGATAAGGAGGCTGTGACTTTGAAGATGGGAAGTAGTAATAGAAAATCAGTAGAGATCTAATAGATGGCCAAAGAGGATGCAAAATGTTTTTGTTTTGTTTTGTTTTTGTCAACATGTGGAACAAGCATTGATTATGGAGCTCAGTGGTAAAGAAAAGGGTTGAGGATAAGGACTGAAAGTCTTTGGAGATGAAATTTGTATGACATGATTTGGAGTCTGTACATTTGTCATGGCGCACATCTCCACTGTTGAATGTTTTTCTCTATAAATGCTCAGCTACTTGGATATGAGGACAGAGAGCTATTTTTAAAGTATTGGTCAAATGTTAGAGCTCTCTAAGTAGGGGTATGGAGAGGCAATGTGGATTATGGATTCTCTGAGGCTCAGATGATTTACCCCAGTGTTCATGCTAGAAAGAGAAGAATAAGAAAACACATTCTATAAGTGGAGGATTCCATGTCTTGAATTCCTTCCCAATGACACAGATCTGGTAAGGTTGAAATAAATGCCTGAGAAGGCAAAAGAATGGGGCATGATTATCCATGTTTGAAATATCTGAAAATATTTTTTAGTAGATGACATAATCCTCAGTGCTGAGCTGGAAATGGGCAGTAGCAAAGAATTTGAAGTGGAGAAGAATTTTTGAGGTAGAATCTGTGAAGGAAAAAATTTCAAATAAATATAGAAGACAAAGACCATTGAGCAGGTAGAGTATTATACAGAAAGAAATACTGTGGATATGGTGGAAAGAGTCAACATTATGGTTCACAGATGGGGAAACTCGGTAGGTAGCATGATGAAGAGAGAAAAGTGGGGAGATTGAGATGGGATTACATTGAAGCCCATTTGTAAGAATGAGAGTTATTAACCTTGTTATTAACCTTGACTATAATAATTCTAGCCAAGACTCTTGAGCCCAAGACTCTTGAAGGTCCAGGGAAACATTTTATTCGCCAGTGTTAGTGAGGGCTCTGTTCTTGGGAGTAAGTGATGATCTTTCCTGTGTGGCTTCCCTTCATTACATGGTTTAATTCTTTTTATCTAGGCCCATGATTCTTAACTCCCAGAACTCATTAAGATGTGCAAATTAATGCTAGACTTAATATCTCTTACATTGTAGTTAATTTATTGACTTTTTTTGGTTATTATATTCAAAGAAAGGAAATAGCCATCTTTCCTATTGTTTCTTGATGCTGTTTATCTTTGGACAGGGGAGTGTTGTTTATATCAATTTTGAAATGCTTTTTTCTACTAGTACTCATTTACATTGGAAAAGATAAATTATGGTGAGAAAATATCGCTTTTAGAAGCTTTTGGCAGAGATTGCTAATGGATTTTAGATATCTTTCTTATAAAGAAGTTGCTTATTTCTTTTCCATTTGGAAAGCACACCACAGTTAAGATGGAAGTGGATTCGTCTGTGATTATTGATGTACACAATGGTTGATGCCTACAGAAAAACACTCATGTCAGATCCCTCAGGTTTACATGCCAATCTCATGGTCCTCAGCTCTGATCTGGAGTGAATTACTTAATTATGGTGCATTTCAGTTTGCTAGCTCTAAATGTGAGGCTGCATTACTTAGCAAACAGAAGAGAGGAGGAAAATGAGAATTGTTTGAATGTTATTTTACCACTGATATTAATGTCTCTGGACAAGTAATTACACTAACAAAGACTATTTCTTCACACAAAAAATTATCCACTCACTCTTACAAGAAAATTGTAAAGGTTTAAGCATTTAAGTATGTGTATATATGTGTATATATATATAGGAATATATATATCACATAAATCATATATACACACATATCCTATATATCATATATATATATATATATATATATATATATATATATATAATTCAAAATCTTTCTATAATCTACATGATGGCCAACATATTTCCAAGGAGTAAGTTGATGAATAAGATTATCAATAAAAAATGTCAATGGGAAAACTGCATCCTGTAATCTCACAATTTTTCTCTGTAATTTGGACCTTTCTTTCACACATATGATTATGTAGTATGGCATAATTAACATCAAGAATCAAACTAAAGAAATTATAAATGAATAGTATTTCTATTTGCAAAACTATTTTCAGAGGAATTTTCTTAAGAATTTGTCTCAATTGTGATTCTATAATTATCTAACATTTACTGAGAATAATTCATGCATTAGGCTATATGTGAGGTCCTGAAGATTCAAAGATCATAGAATGATGTGATTTTTTTAGTCTCTAAAAGTCCATTGTCCAGAGATACCAGTTTGGATCCATGTATTTTGGTATGAATATTATGAAATAATCATGAAATACATTCTATGTGTTCTAATAAGGCTAGATTCTAAACTTTAGACTTTAGAAAACTACATAGACTATATTTTTATAGCAATTATAGATTCAAAACAGTATTAGATGGAAAGTATGGTTATTTCCTATATACTCCCAAACAACACATGGACAGGTCCCCTTTCAATCAACATCTCATATCAGAAAGGTAAACATTTTACAGTCAATGAATCAACATTGACATATCACTATTATCCAAAGTCCATAGTTTACATTAGGTTTCAGTTTTAGTGTTGCACGTTCTATGAGTTCTGGAAAATGTATAATGGTATGAACCCACCCCTATAGCATCATACTGAGTACTTTTGCTGTCCTAAGAATATACTGTTCTCTGCCACCATCAGCATTGGCAACCACTAATCTTTTTACTGGCTCCATGTTGTTGTCTTTTCAAAGAGTAAAATTGTACAATATGTGGCTTTCCAAATGGGCTCCTTTCACTTAATAATGTATACTTAACTTTCCTTTGATTCTTTTGTATCATGGTGACATATTTTTATTACTGAATATTTCATTTCCAGATGTACAACAGTTTATTTATTCTTTAAGTACTGAAGAATATCTTTATGGCTTACAAATCATGGCAAAATAATTATAAATAAAGATGTTGCAGATAGCCATATGCATGTATATTCATCTACAGACATTTTCAACTTACTGGGTTAAATAGCAAGAACAAATCTTGATTATATAGTAAAAATATGTTTAGCCCAGTAAGAAATGGACAAGATAGTTTCCCAATTGGCAGTAAGAGTTTTTATTTTCATCATCAGTGAATGTGAGTTCCTCTTGCTGTACATGTTTGCCAGCGTTTGGTGTTTGTGTTTTGGATTTTGTTCATTCTAACAGTGTATGAGTGGTTTCTTATTCTTGTTTCAATCCTTTTGGACTTTTGAGTGATGTCTTCCTACTGTGTGTTATGGTGTGCTGTATTATAATAAAGGAATAGATCAAATAATAAGAATTTCTAGGTGGCAAGTGAAGAGTACAGTAGAGAGGGTACAGTGTTTCAGGCAAATAAATGCGTGAAAAGGCTCATGAGTTAAAGAGGACATGGTAAATAGCAAGTATTTGGGATGCAGTGCAGAGTGGGTTAGCAGTTTTAGGAGAAGAGTATATACGGTACATCTCGAGAGAATTCCATTATGAAAACCCCCGTGAATTACATTGGATTGTATTTTTCTAAGAGTTAAGAAAGCTTGTATAATGTTAAAGAGAATCATTAAATAGTTTCAATTAGAAAAATTCAAATAATATACCCATACACTCTTGCAAAAATAAATGAGAAAATGTTTTCTTTTTAAAGAAAAGCATACTAGAGTTTTAAGGATTTGTTTAAAATTACTACAGTAATGAGAATAAATTAAAATTAAGATATAATAAGTAAGCATGAAAATCTTGTGATTATAGAATTAGACCCATAGGCACATGAAAGTTTGTCATAAGTTTTGGCTTTGCGTATGTTTGACAAATTTTTCTAGTTTTTTGAAAATCACCAATACTTGAACACCTAGGATTGTCAATGCTTATAATGTATTAACACAATTAAACTTACATATTAAGTAAGATTATGTATGTGGAAGAATTGACTATTGTTGGAGACTGCTACGAAGCAGTTCTGAGCAGGATTTAAAATTTACTAATTGGCATTTTATTTATCTGTGAGCCTGTCCTAGGCCTAGGCCCCTTGCCTGGTGATGGGAGCTGATTCATAGTAAGGAAACTCTATGAATCACTGGTCCAGACCAAGGCCTGTAGTGGCCAATGAGGTCAGAGATACCTCAAAAGGCAAGGTAAAGAAGGTCGCAGCTGAGGACATACTGGCTCCGTAATTAATTATGTTAATGGAGACCGCCCTGCAGGCATCTTACTCTGCAGGGCATCACAGTCCCACCACAAAGGCCATCTTGGAGATAAAATAATTCTCCTTTTCTGACATTCCTTCCTACTTGGAGATGTCCTTGAAGTGACTCCCAAGTCCTGCTCAGTTCCGGCACCACCCTCAGCACCTCCCTCAGTATCCCTTCTCTTTGTCTATTTGAAAATATATATGAGTGGCTCAGAGAAGCTCTATGTCTTAGCCCTCGTGATAGCTGCAGAGTCAAGAACTCTGCCGGGGCTTTGATCCTCCTGGAGTCCTAAAATCATACCACTTGTCTCATTTATTTAAGCCCTCGCAGTACACTCGTTAGGAAGATTGGGGATCTAGGCCTGGTTCCCGATAGACTATGAAGAGGAAGGTGGCCATAACTAGATAGGAGCATGTTGTAATTCTACAGGTAAGATATACTGTGTACTTTAATTGGTGAAGCATAGATGTAGGAATTTTGTTTGAAACTATGACATAAATGGCATCTCCAAGTATGACTGGATAGAGAAAAAATAAAAGACAATCAAGGACTGAAGGCTATGAAAATAACAGTATCAGATCACCAAAGAGAGGATGAGAAGCTATTAAAAAAATCGAGGTGGAATGATTCAAGAGACAGAAGGGAAACCAAGAAGCAACACAGTTGCTATGCGATGAAATTTGTATTGCATTTGCATGTATCACCAAGTTTCACAAATTATACGCTACCTTGCTATGGGCTCTAGGTGTGTGCTAGAGGTTGTAGATAGAATCCAGTAAAGTCATAAACAGTCATAAGTAGTTTTTCTCTTTGTTAGTAGCTCATTCTTGTTCATGATGATTTCCCGTTTGTCATAGTAGTCTCCCAAAATCCTGAATTTTTTTTAGGATAACAGTAAGTTTTTGAAGATTATAAAAATAAAGAAAGTAAATCTCAGAGTAAAATGCGGAGGTTTGGCTTTTATGCTACATTCAGAACACTTCTTATTTAATAATACACAGACTAGCTGAAATTGGTTTTTGAATCAAAGCTAACTAAATCAGATAAATAGGATTATTCATTTAGTACTTTGATTATTATATCAATCAAATTTGTTTTCCCCATTGTTGATAGCAAAATGAAATTTTGCACAGGCTGAAACTAGAAAACTAATAAATAACCAGGTATATTGCAGCTAATCTCAGGTTAAAGTCCCTTTTAATGATATAAATAGTTAATATTTATTAAGTGCATGCTGAATATCAGGCCAGCCACCTTTGCATGATTCATCTCATAGAGTCCTCATAACTTTTGTATGAGGTTTGTAATATTTATAACCAGTTGATAGTGAAGATGTTAAAATTCAGCAAGACTAAATAATTTGCTCAGAGTCACACAGCTATGACATGACTAAGCAAGAATATGGTCCCAGAAGTTATGACTATTGAGATCTAAGACATATTTTCTCTGCTTCTGTTTGTGTTGGAAAATTTTTCAAATACAATATACTAGACCAAGTTTAGTATACTGTATTTCTTTATCTCCTTGGATCAAACATTCAGCGCACTCTATCACAGGTATATGGCTTAAAATGCCCAATTATTCATCTTTAACCAACAAGAGAGAATACATAGACATCACCAGGTACTGAAAAAATCCATTATTTTCAGAACCTCTGGGGACTGATGCTATAGCTAGGTTTACAGTCAGCATTCATGAATGAGAGTGAGAGGTTTTTTCACAGATATTTTAGGGTTTTAGTGAAAATTTTATAATGTATGGGAGAATAAGAACAATTATGGACATATTATAGAGTGAGTTATTTGGAAGTGGAATTAAAATGACCTATAATATAGAATATGTTCAACCATTATAATAGCATAGGAAAAAAGTAGTGAGTTAGATGTTCATAAATATTTGACAGGTTGGCATTCTCCCAAAAGTTGTAGAAACTCAAAGACAAAATTATAGGTGGTTTGCATTCCAATCTATGATGGGTCAGGGTGTTCTAGCCTGTCTAGACTGCTACCTCCTTCTGGGACTTTTGAAAATGTCTCCAAGCCCACAGGGGATTCTAATGTGTAGGTCACTGTCCTCTGTCCTGGGTGACCCTGATGGCAGAATCATGGCAGACTGGTTCAGAAACAGATCATGAAGAAACTACACAGGAGAAAACTAGAATTTCAGGGAAGAGAAAGAGGACATCCCTGAGTACTACCAGGATGTTAGGCTTCAACGTGCCTCCCAATTCTCCCCCGTATCAATTAATATGTTGCCTACAGTGATTACAGTGACTGCTGAGAGAGAGAGGGAAAAGAAAAGAGAGAGGGAGAAGGTGAGGGAGAGGGGGAGGAGAGAGGGAGAATTAACCTTTGTCTGGTTCATGTTTTCTCAGTATACAGATTGTCTTTTTCATTACTTTTTTGAAGTCTTCTTCATTCTTCAGGCCCCACCCACATCCGCTTACTAATGCAGTCTGAAAACAGTGACTCCAATGTTTACATACATTGAAAGCATCTTAATCTTGACATGCGTGAATCATTTCCTAATATCTGCTCATAGTCTTCCATCTGGGTTAATGGTGATTTCATTCCTCTGTTTTCCCAGACCCTAAGCCTTGACGATCAGCCTCTTTGGCTTATATTCCATATGCACTCAATCATCTTCTCTTTCTCCCAATATCCAGTAGACATCAGTGCTATGTTCTGAACATTTGTGTTCTCCCACAATTGTTATGTTGAAACCCTCAGCTTCTAGGTGATACTGTTGAGACAGAGGCATTTGGGAGGCAATTAGGTCATGAAGGTGGGGTCCTCATAAATGATATTAATGCCATTATGAGTGAGGACCTGTGCCCCTTCCAGGATTTGAGGTTACAGCCAATCATGACTGTCTAGCAAGTAGGCATTCGCCAGACACCAAATTTGTCAGTGTGGTAATATCAAACTTCCAAGCATCCAGGACTGAGAAATAAACTTCTGTTGTTTGTACTCCACCTGGTTTGTAGTATTTTGTTGCAGCAGCCTAAAAAACTTACGCTGCTTCTTATCACTGCTTTTGCTCTCACATTAGCCAAAGCCTCTACCATCTTATTCCTGGATAAATACAATAATTTCCTGAGTGGTTTCTCTGCTTTTGCCTACTCTCTCAGCAGCCAGGTTGGTCCAGTTAAAATATGAGCTGTATCTTTTCATTCCTCAGCCCACAGCATCCAGTAGTTTCCTAGCAGAAAAGGTTTACATCTTTACAACAGTTTAAAAGGCTACAGACAGGTTTTCCCCTCACCCCCAACACTTACCTCGCTGAAGTTAGCCCTTCCTCCCTACCTCCCTCCCTTCTTTTCCCTCCTTTATTCCTCTCTTCTCATCTCTTCTCCTCTCTTCTCTTTCCCCTCTTCTCTCCTCTCCTCTCCTCCCCTCTTCTTTCTTTCTTTTCTTTTCTTTCTTTCTTTCACTTTTTTTCTCTCCCTTTCTCTGTCTCTGTCTCTCTCTGTCTCTTAATTCTCTGCTCCAGCCACACTGATTTCCTTGCTATTCTGTGCAAGCACCAGGTATGTACCTGGGACTCTTTTACTCCCTTGGCTTGGCTTCTCTGGGTGATTTCCTAGGGCATTCCCTTATGGAAATTTGCCCGTAACTCTATCTGAAATTGCAAAGTACACTCACCATGTGCACCCTTGCATTTCCCATTTCCTCTTTCCTGCACTGATTTTTTTTTATCTCCATAGTAGTGTATGTGTTTGTGTGATACTAGCAATTAAACTCAGGGCCCTTCACATGCTAGGCAAGTGCTGTACTATTGAGCTATATCCCCAGCCTTTAAAAAAACATATTTTTTTATTTTTTATTAGTACATGTTTGCAGTTAATAATGTTCATATTCCTTATGAGGAGTTCATATATGTACATCTTAATTCCTTTTAAATTTCCTTTATTTCCCCTCTCTTACCTTTTCCCCCCTTCCATCTCTTGATCTTCTTTCAGTTTGAGAAAACTCTTATCTCCATTCTTCCTATTATCTATCTTTTGTCTTGCTTTTGATTTATATTTTGAGCTTCTCATGTAAAAGAAACCATGCAGTACGAGGCTTGTGTGTTTGATTTATTTCAGTTAACAATATAGTCTCAGGGTGCATCTATTTTGTTACAAATGACCCAAGTTTATCCTTTCTATGACAAAGTCATGCTCCATTGTGTGTAAACACCATATTTTCTTTATTCATTCATCTGTTGATGGACATATAGACTGCTTCCAAGATTTAGCTATTTTGAATCATGCTATTATAAACATGGATATTCATGTATTACTGCAATATGTTATCTTTAATTGTTTCAGGAACATATTTAGAAAGAGAATATCTAGGTCAAATGGAATTTCTAAACTAAAATTTTTAGTTTAGAAAAGTTGTAGTTTGTTGAGGAATCATCAGTCCTTTTTAAACTTTTATTTTGAGATAAGGTCTTGCTCAACTGACTAGGCTGGTGTTACAAGTGAGTTCCACCAAGCCCAGTTCTCCGTAACACTTCTATCATCAAACTCTTGCTTAGTATCTCCAAAGAGTGAAATGATGAATGACTTGCACTTTAAATTTTGACATTTTTTCCCCATATTAAGTGATAAGTCTGTTCAGAGGAAGGAGGAGTTCCTTATCAGAGTCAGGGAGGGCTTATTACACTGGTTATATTAAAACATGCAGAAAACGTAGAGGGTACCATGTGCACAGCATGTCTTAAACACAGTTGGGAAGGCCAGGCTAGTCTCTTCTTTTACCTGAAATCTTGCATATGCAATTAGGAACAAACTTTATAGAACGGAGGATTATTAATTTATTCAAGTGTGGTTTCTTGGAAGAAAATAGTGGCAGAATTATTCCCATAATTTCTTTTAATCTTTTCTTTTCTGTCATTTCCAAGTAATCTGTAGTGTCTTTGCAAACAATTTTTCTACATCTCTCAGAACTTTGTAGTGCCTAAAACCTCGCATTTTATGCTATAAAAATCTCACTTTTAATGATGTATCATTAATATGTTTCTACAGAGCTCTAATTGTCCAACCATTTCCAGTGAAATTTTTGTTCCAATAATTTTAAATGGAAGGAGAGAAAATTAATGAGGCAATTGTGAGTCAGAAAATAAAACTTTCACACTTAAAAATATAAGGAATATTGACATTTGTGTTTTCTTTGATTTGGTTGAAATGTCAAAGGACATCTATTGCATATGTTTGTTTTATTTTTATTTTTCTCAGTCTCCTTTTCATCACTTGTATTCTTGCAGGTAAAAGATAGCATGTTTGAAATAAATTTGCCTTCCTCTACAAAAGTATCTTTCCCACTCATGGAACATGACAATGATTTCAGCCAGTGGCCTGTCAGAAGAGGCCAGATCAGCACTTCATACAGAGAGGAAAGAATCTGAGACAAGCACACGTCATATTATTAGTTAGCATTTACCCTGCCTACTCTGAACTGAGACCTTTCCAGGAAAGGGACATCAGTTGTGATATAGACTCAACTCTGTTTGTATCAGAGGATGAGCAATATGGTTGGAGAAAAGACTGTCTCAAATACCTCATGGTAGAATGTGCGAAGTTTTGTCAGAATCAGGTTTGCTTATTATTGCATGGCAGTGAATCAGCCTTTTAGGCTTTAAACAAATAGAAAAAGCACAGGAGCACAAATCTAGATGCCACGGAGGATCCCCAAGCAAGGGGTAAATTTTGGGATCCTTTTCCTTTTATTGAAAGTCCAATTTATTTATATCTCTGATGATTTTCTGTGAGTGCCTTCATGCAGAAAGCTTAGCGATTTCTAATGTAAGAGGTACACTTCTGCCCTTTGAATTTCTGGAATGGAATATCAATGAAATGTGAATTTAATGGGCTCATTTGCATTTCTGGGAGAGTCTTCCTTTTTAACATCACAGCACAAACATGGGAACCCATAAGCCAACACTTTAATGTAAGGTGATGGAGTTTCAGATCAAAAGTCAAAAGTTTATTGGAAATGTTAACAAAAAGAAAAAGGAAGCTACTTATAAGAATGATTGTTTTATAGCAATTATGTCCTAGTTGTATGGAACTCTGTGGGGTGAGTTGTAGAGAAGAGTCAGACTTGGACTCTTGTTAGAGTTCCAATGGATCAGAGAAATGACCAGGTCACCATGTACATACAATTAGTTTCTACAAACTGTTTTGCAATAATGTAACAAGCTACCACCGGAAATGGCAATAACCTCAGTAGTTTTATTGAGATTATTTTCAGTTTCCACCTTAAGAAATGAGGTCTGCAGCATTCTGTACCTCCTTCCTTTCTAGCCCCATTCTTTACACAATTCCATCATTCAAACGCATTTATAGCCTATTCAATTCTTTCATCTCTATGTTACCCTATTTTGTATTTCCTCAACTTTCTTGATCCTACTTCCTCATTTAAATTTAGCACTCTTACTTTTTCATGTGTTCTCAACTTAGGGTGAACAGCTGGACTCCAGTGTGCAGTTTGTGAATCTGTTGAAACTTTCCCACCAGTGTTGGTTTCCGTTCAGGTGTTTAGGTGATGCCGTCACTGGGCCTGACCCTGGCAGAGTGTATCAGCATTTTTTGCCTGTCTCCTCTTCCTGACAGAATTTCATTCTTCTCACAGAGAACACAGTGGATGATGACGAGTTACCAAGTTACTATCAACAACAAACAAATGCCACTTACATGCTTAATCTCTTCAGGAAGTAGTCACAAGAAGATATTTTTGAAATGTGTGATGCAATATTTCAATATGTAGATTACACTGTCCCTAAGATTTTCCCTTACTTGATAGCAATTACAGCATTTGAGGAGCTAAGACTACTTGGACCGTTTCCTTAGGAAAAGAAACCAGTATTCTCATCAAAGTCAAAGAATAGAAAAACTATTATAGGAAACAGAGCATTGCAAGAGGAAAATAGTCAATTTCTGGTTATTAAAAGTAAATTTTATGGCACAAACAATTCAACTTCAAAAGCCAGGCACACAGAACCTAACCTATCTACTTACAATAGTATACAATGAGGCTGGGCCACCTTGCCCTCAGATTAAGTAATGCCTGGACTAGGAGAAAGGAATGAGACACTAAAATGAAACATTTAGGGCCGGGAGTTTGGCTCAGCAGCTTAAGCGCCTGTCTGGCAGGTGTGAGGCTGTGAGTTCGATCACCGGTGCCGCAAAAAAAATAAAAAATAAAAAAAATAAAATAAAATGAAACATTTGTTATGAGAGGGTTCCTAAGGCCCTGCTCTGCTCACACTTACTATCATGTCATTTTTAGGAAATGGAAGCCTTAGAGCAGTTTTGGGCACCCAAGATCTGAAGGAATCTGTGGCTTCCACAATCTGGGCAGAACTTACCAGGCAGAGAGAACCCAGAATATCTTGGGGGGATGACTGTGTCACTTAATCATCAAAGTCAGGAAGTTTTTGAGGGTGAAGATGGTCTTGGGGAAGCTTGCACGATACATGACAACCAGGGTGGTAGCAGGCAGACAGGACAAGCAGTAATCCCTAACCCTATGAGGCTTGAACAGTGTCTTTAATATAGACAGAAAGTAGAATCATGGATGATAAGAGACTAGAGGGCAGGACACAATAAGGAGTCAGTATTTAATGGGTATAGAGTTTAGATTTGAGATATGAAATAGTTATGACGGTAGGGAGCTTACCAATGTGAATGTGCTTAATGCCACTGAGCAATAGACTTAAAAAAGGATCAAAGTGTTAAATTTTATCTTATGGCTGTTACCACAGTATCTTATTGTTTGAGTAAACAATAGAAAGGTTTACTAAAACACAAAAGGATTATGTGTAATGGGTTCCTGGCTAAATGTGCCTGTGGAAGCCATATAATTCTTTTCTTGAGTTCAGAGGATAATATTCTCACACGGTGAAGAAAGCCACAGACAAGTCAACAAAAACTGAAGAACCAAGGAATGGGTTGAGTAAGGGCTCTTGAGAGGAATATAGGCCAAGGGTAGAAAATGTGATGTGAGTGAGAGTTTGAATATATACACCGCACGGGTAGGTGAGCAGAAGAGGGTGCCTCCTTCCCAATGCCCCTGTACTATATCAGCTCTTTGAAGTTTAGATTTTATTCCCTAGGACAAAAGAGGAAAGACGTTGATCTTGAAGTGACAAAGATTCACTTTTTTCCATTTGGGGCTGCAAAGCAGAACTGAAATTCCCAGAAAAATAAGTTGAATATGTAGTATATATTTTATGTTCTGAGATTCATAATTATGGCAAGTGACATTTTCTTTCCGGTGGTCTAGGACAGTGGCGGCAAACCTATGGCATGCATGCCACAGCAGGCTGTTTCTACCTTTGAAAGCTCTAAAAGGTTCACCAGCACTGGTCTACAAAATCCGCTGGATGCCTGTTTACCTTTTGGATCTCTGATCAGAGAATAAATTTTCTGGTTTAGCGTACTGTGGCTTAGAGTAGTGTTTGCTTTATGATTAAATTACTAGTTAAGAATACTTGTGTTTACATATGTACAGTTATGATTTCTTTAATGTACCATTTGAAGAAAGTCCTCCAATTTGCTGTTTATACTTTCTACTTATTAATGCAGCTAAAGCACTCTGTTTCCTTTAATGCACATATTTCAAAATGTGTGATGATAGTCAATAAGAAAATATAGTTGAATTTACATGAAATTGCTCTATCTAGATCTTTCTTTGAATTATTTCCAGAAATTCCTCTCATATATAAAACACAGAGAAAAAGAAATAGACAATTGAGAATCTAACAGGTACAGTCTCACGGGTTAATCTTTCAGGACTACAGTTTTGGGTGAAAACTGAAGCGTTTCCATGCCATTCTACATTCAGAATTCCTTTTTCTATTCTTCGATGCTAATGACAGCACTAGTTTCTTTTATGTTTCCTCTTGTCTCCTGATTCATTTGGTGAAAAAATATTTAAAAAGAATTTTCTCTGTATATATAACCTTACAGGATTGTTAAAAAATGTTAATAGAATCACTTGAAATAAAGTATTTGTAGCCATGTGTTAATGCCATATTTTTCAATACATTACCCTGAAGGCAAAGATGTAGAAATTTGTGTATTACACTTTCTAAAAAGGGCTTTGCAAGGGCCGGGAGTTTGACTCACTGACTTAAGCGCCTGTCTGCCAGGCGCGAGGTTGTGAGTTCAATCCCTGGTGCCGCCAAAAAAAAAAAAATAAATAAATAAAAATAAATAAAAAATAAAAAAAAATAAAAAATAAAAAGGGCTTTGCAGACCAAGAAGGCTCTGTGTCTCTATGATACTGTGAAATGGATGTTGAAAAGAAATTTCCACATTTTTAACCATTATGTGATGATGCCTTTTGATCCTTTCCTGACAGCAAAGAGAACCACATTATAGTTGCACCACAATCTTCCTTTATTTCTCACCACCTGGACACATACAAGTACAGAATGTAAATTAGCTGTCATTGAGGCACATTTATCTCCTTGATCAAGAAAATAAGACTTATTTACTATTTTATTGGCAGATCATGGAATTTAAAACCTGGACTGCTAAATGATAGCCTTCTTGAGAAACAGGGATTTAATACTAATCATCTGCCTACTTAATGTTCCAAAGCATTTTTTAAGACTAGCCTTACTGAAATTTTCTTTTTTTACTACAGTGACAAATATAACACACACTTATTTTCTATGAATGAATGAATGGAACATTTCATATTGCACGCTATATATCTTTTCCTGTTTTGGAGGAAGAACAAACACAATTATGCCAAACGATACTGTGTAGCAGCATACTTTCCATTCCTTCAGGAGCACAAAGAAGTTTAGAAAAGAAAAACTCGAATGCTGCCTTTATTTTGTGGCAGAGGACATTCTTGAGGACTCAGATTTTTGTTTGGTTAAGGAAAATAAGAAGCAAGGAGGGCATTTGCAGTTGTCTCCCGAGAGCAACATTTTTCTGTCATTTTTCTTTTAAGTCTGAGTTCTGGTTTTCATAGACTCTGATATACTCTATGAATACATTCTGAGTACCAGGGATGGACTTGACTTGATTTAATGTTAATGTTAGCTCATCCACTTTTGATATGGAGTTTTGTTTAAGAAACCAATACTTAGCCAGTCCCTTGCTTAGCGTGCCACTGGAAGCAATGTGTATTTATAGCTGAAAAAGAGACCCAGTTCAAGTCAATGGGAAAAAATCATCTGGGTACCTCTTGAAAGAAGAAGTTCCAGGATTTGAAGAGAGTGTCCCTGGAGAAACAGTGAGGAATCAGCCTCAGAGCTGTGACTGTTACTGTCATCAGTCACCATGAGGATGAAACCAAAACACAGAAGTTAAATAGAAGCCTCTGGACTATGGCAAACAAAAGCCACCCAGTGTTTGGAGTGAATTAAATGAGCCAATACATGTACTTAGTTTTTAAATCACTTTGAATTAGGTCTTCAGTTACAGCTGCGAATATCTACAATCGTACAACTGATACTTTACTCATCGGAGAGGAATTACTAGATGGAAGAAATCTAGTAGTTCCTGTGAAATATTTTACCAATAAGACTACTGAAATAGAAAAGTGGAGCTTAACACATTGATCAAAACATGCTTTCAGCCTAATCTGCTACATTCCTTTTGGTGGGATAATAAACAGACATTAAGCTATGCTGTCATTGTATCACGAAAAAAACATTCCTGGTCAATGGAAGACCACTATTAAAGCCTGGATTTAGAATCTTAAGTTAGAAAAATGAATGTTAACTGTTCATACTGTTATCAATCATGTTTGTTAATCAAATCTATATGATAATTTTACCCAAGATTCAGCAAATAGTTCTGTGACTTTTCTCTTGAATGCACATTCCAGACTTACACATCCTCCCTGTCATCTCACTTTATTTTGGGAGAACAATGACTTCCTGTGAATGTGATGCTTCTTGAAGAGAAAGGTGCTAAGCCCTTAACTTGAATGTGTTAGTAAATAAGGAAAATAACTCTAGATAATTCTAATTAAGTAATAATTCTACATTTCTCTTCTCCATCTATTGTTCCTCTGAGATCACAATATTCCAAACTCATCATGGCTATGAAAGAACCACAGTTTAAAGGACTAATTTAACTGAAGTGACTTGGAAAACTGTGGATTTGTATTCAAACTAAAATTTGCCCATGGGTGATCCTTAGAGATATTATGAATATATTAGAGATTCAAAATTAATTCTACATTCCCAATTTGTTCTATGAAATGAAAACAATTTCTGATTCCATTTTATTAAGGGAAGAAAGAAAGCTTCTGTCTGAAAGACAGACAGAAGGAATCTCGAATGGGTTGCCAAAGACTCTCTTTTCTAGGGATTTTACAGCAAAGCAAAACCATGAGACGAGATGGGTCTAAGGTGGGGGAAAAATGGGAACTTGTAAGGTGGGCATGAAGTGGGACAAAACTGTGGTCAACTGATACTGCACAGGTAAAATTGATTAGATTGGGGACATATGGGGATGCGAGATTCCATTTTCGTGGCTCATGTTCAATTAAAAAAAAGTTTGGCAAAAATCTGTTCTTTAACAACTGATACTCATATGATTAGATCAATTTTACATGTCTATATCTGTTAATGTAAACAACCATTCTGAAGATAACAATACGCAATATTGCAACCATTGTCAAGTTTCCATCATTCTGTTTTGTGAACCTGTAATGTTACTGTTGTGCATTTACTCTAGTCGTTTGTTTGTCTCTTTTGTTTTTTGTCTTTCTTATATGTGTCTTTTTTCTTTTAAATAAAAAAAAATCTGTTTTTAATGAAGGTGGAAAACAATGAGTGGATATTAAATTATGGAAATACCATGGCTATTGTTGTTAATATATACTTAAATATCACAGAAATACAAAATGAATAGAATTTCTTTCTTTCTCGACAGTGCTTTTGATTTCACAGTCTTCACTCCATTCCAAATATTATATAGATATATCTCCTTTCATAAAGATTTCTGTCCTGTAGTGGCATACATTTTCTCTGGGTTATTTGTAAGCACAAGGCAAATAGTAAATACAGAGACACAAATATCTGTTTTTCAGCTATGTTTTCTTTCCTTGACAGACATGAATTTGCTTGTAAGTTCGTGGAATGAAAGTTTATACTGCCAGATTCAGAGTCAGAAGTGTCTGGTCTGCCAAACCACCACCCCCACCATGATATCTTTAATGCCCGCCCTTTTCCTTGCCAGCAGTTCCTCTCCACTGTGGGAAAGGCCACACCTGTGGAAAACATGATCCACATCAGTACTTTTGCTATTTCTGTCTCTGCTCACAGCCTTTCCAACCTAATTTGTAAGCAATTCTCTTCTCTTCCTTTTATCAGTCCTGCCGGGGTGGCCCAGTCTCTCTCTTCATACCAAGAAAGTGGTTGGCATCTGCTGTCTTTGGGCTTCCAGAAAGCCCAAAGTCCAGATACTAAAGTTTTGTTTTTCAATTCAGTTTAGTTCACTCTCTTATGATGGTAGATTTCTGTAACGAAGGATAAGACTATTTTAAGACCCTTGATATATGCCAGTAAGTAACTATGTCTGTAGATAAAAATATTATTCCAATTCATATTCTCATCCTCACCACCACATAATGCTGAGAAAACAAAATGTGAGATTAGTAATGAAAACAGTCCAAGAAGGAAAAGGCGAGGGCCAAGAAGAGGGGAACAGTGTAAATAACTTGGAAAAAAGGAGAGCAGGAGAGGAAGCAGAAGCCTCCATAACTCAAGCAAATCCATGTTAAATTCCAGCATCAGTACAGATGATTAATCTCCACCTAATTCTTTAAGAGAGTAGCACATTTAATAGCTGGCTGTTTTCTGGTTACAGGTAACTTAGAAGGGTTATCAATAACTAAAGTTATAAAATTATTTTAGAACTCTTTCCGTATAGTATGGTACGAATTAGTAATGTTAACTCAGGTCCGAACAGTGTTTGCAAAGGCAGCACACGCATAGGAAGCAGAGGGTAGGTGTGTGGAGGGAACATTCTGCTTCACATTCTCTTGCTTATTGCATTCAATATTGTTTGCATGGAAAGCATTTTCTTCTTCGGCTAATTCAGTGAAAATGATGTCAACTCTTCCTCTGTTGTCTCCCTAAAATCAGCTCCTATACTGAGTAAATTATGTATCATGATTTTATTTCCTCATTTAATTTAATTTTACAGATGTTAAAACAATAGGAAAAACAAAATGCTTCCAGTGTCAATGGTAATTAAAAAACAGCAGAAAGATAATAAAGTGCATTATTTTTCGAATGCACACTTCCTTCTTCATTTACTGGGGAAAAATCTAATCTTGAGAGAAAGCATAGAATGTGATTTTGTGTCAGCAATAATTAGCAGGAGCAACTTGATGAGAAACAGTGATGGAAGAATCAATGACAGACATCAATAAAGTGAGGCCTAAATGAGACTTCTGGTTTTCAAAGTGGGCCCTTACACATCAGCTTAACCAAATGATTAAGAAATGATATCTTAATCCCAAACGTCATGCCATGAATAGGTTACAAACTATTTTGACATCACAAAATTGCATCGAGCTTTTCTAATTTCCCAAGAGAGTATATTGTAAGGTTTGATAACTAATGCCTTCCTTTTAAATACTACAGTTTCGTGAAATGGATTTTTGAAACGATATTTAAAAATTGCAGGAAATCACAAAAGAAATGAAACATTTAAAAATTATTTATGTTGTACACTCAAGTTTTGGCTGTAGTTGAAATCATAAGAAAGGTAATCTTTATAATTTTTTTGTTTGCCTTAGTTTACCAAAATTTCATGTGAGTGAGCCCAGTTTCTTCTCCTCTATCTCTCACTACCATAAATCCCAACTCATCAGAGTTTAATGATATTTTACATGTTGCTGACAAACACTTCCATGTGGACCACAAGGACACTGTCTGTCCCATGCTTAGTCCAGGGTTTTTCCATTCAGTATTACAGGTATTTTGAACTGGGTGGCTCTTCGTTCTGGGGAAATCACTTGTGTATTATGCTGCAGTATCTTTGGCCTCCACTTTCTAGATGCTGGTAGCACTTCTAAGGTGTGATTATCAAATTTAACAGACATTGCCAAATATCCTCTGGGAGAGTAAAAATTGCCCCTGCTTAAGAATCACTTCTTTAGATTAAGACTTTCCTGTGCATTTTGAGGGCAAGAATAAACTAATTTGAGATTCTAATACAACCAAAAGGAAGGAGTCTAGAAAAAATAAGAAGTCAGACTATGCCAAAAGATGGTGGTCATCAATAACAGATGTGATTCAAACCATCTGAGGAATTGGAAAATTACTGATTTATAGACCCAACCTGAGATAGTTACTGAAAATCACTGGTATAAGGTGTGAGAATCATTGTTAACAGTGACTAAAGTAAGTTGCTTTGCAAACTTGGTATGGTGCTTTTAGAGCCAAGTGTAGAAATTCTGTCTTTTGCAGGGTTCTTCATCTTTTAATCTCTCTCTTTTCAGAATACAGAGCTATTTCTGTTCACCATGAGTTTCCTTAGCACAGAGGGGACATGAGTGTGATGCACATTAAAATCTCTGCAGGGAAACCCCAGGGAGTCAAGACACTTCATTTCACTTGTAGCCACTTTCCAAACATAGACTAAGACAGGAAGTCTAAAAGTGAAATTTCTGAGAATCAGCAGTATAACACAAGAACTTATTAGAAACACAAAATTTTGGACCTCTCCAAGGCTATCAAAGGAAAACTTGTGGATGGTATCCAGCAGTTTGTATCCTGTAAGGTTATCATGAAGCATACTAAAATTTTGGAACTGTGGACATGAGACTTTCTCCATACTCACTTAAGTTTTTTCGCAGTATTTTACCAATTGCCCCCGAAAAACCCAACATCCATCACTAATACATATTTTTGCTAAATCTTTTAAGAACTCTATCTGGGGATTCCATTTTATCACAAATACTCATTGTTGAATCAACGGTGTATTTATGCATGCTGTGAAATTCTTTAGTGAGATAGAAGTAGAACAGAAGGAGACATCAAGGCAAATGGAGGGCCTGCACACAGTCCTGGCCCAAGTAAATGAACACTCACACACACTCTTCCAAATTTGTTGGGTTCACTGTGAGATAATCCTGATCTCCAACAACTTTTGACAGATAATATTTAACCACTAGAAAGCCAGGGAAGATGACCTACAAGAGACATTCAGAAGAGTAGACCACAGGCAGTATAAGAACATGATACTAGATAGAATTACTGATGATTGGGGAAGGAGGGAAACAAAGCCACTTTGTGCTTTCCATCTTATATTTATTACAAGTGAACTACACTCTTGCATTCTACATCAGTTTGAATATTAATGGTCAAAAATGGAGATGGATTTCTATGCGACGAAGTATTACTTATTAGTTGATACAATTCTCCTTTGGGGACAGGATCATGGAACTTGCTTTCTAGTGGAAAATATCAGTGTGACCTTGTGTAATCATTGGAGCAGGTAGAAAAGAGGTTTTGGTTAGAGGACATTGAAGGCATATAAAAAACATTGCCGTTGCAGCAGGCTATGATGGTAGCAGTGGCTGTAGTTTGGCATCAGCTTTGAGATCTCCTTTGGGGATATAGTTCTTAAGATTTATTGATGGATTTACCAAAAATGGTAGATCAAAGTTCACACCTGAGTTTTTGTTCACTTATCCAAGTAAATATCAAATATCTGAAACTGATAAATCTAGCAAGAATCAATATTGTAAAGGTTGAGAAATCAAGTTGTCTGTTTTGACCATACTAATGCTAAAATTCATATGTCTTAAAAGTAGAGATGCTAATAAAGCAGATCCACAAATAATCTAGAGCAAACCAAAAGTATGGTTTGAGGTTTAAATCTGGGATTCCTCTACATATAGATCTGTAAAGCCCTGTGCATTGGTAAAAATCTATCTTATAAGAGAGAAGACCTTTCTGGAAATGGTTTTTCAAGTCAGTGTTAGTTTAGGCTCGATATACCTTACTGTTTTTATTATCAATTTTCTTGGTTTTAGTGTTACATTTTGCTGGTCATATATGATATTTCTTTATTTCTATTTTCACAATTTTTAATTGAAAAATTAAATTAAAGTATTCCATTGACAGCAGCTCTTCTGTTATCATCATCATATTGTAGCTTTCCATTGGCTTTGACAGAGGCTGCTCGCAAGTGGTCAACATTTCACTGAGCATAAAAGTCAGAGCAGCTTCATTATGCATAGTTAAATCGGGGAGTTTGATTTTTTTCAGGTCTTTATAATTTCCAATTATTTTCTTTGGTTTGGGCTGATATTTCTACTTAATTGTCTTGTTAGCTGTTTTATGACTGATATCCCTATGAGGTCAATAAAAATAATTTAACTGGGAAAATCATCACAGTTCCTCAGTGAGCTGTCTTTGAAAACTGGAAATGAAGGGTGAATATTCACAGGTACGTGAGCTTTCATTTCTAGTTTAAAGAAATGTTACTCCCGAATGATGGCAATTTGTTGAATTATATGTTGAGTCTTTGTATCACTACGTATCTACTTTTGTATCGATAAATATGTAGAGACTGCATTATTTTCCATCAACAAATTTTATGACTTTTATATCAAGTAAAGATATTCTGCTAATATGTTCTCTGCAGTTGATAATATAACTCTTTGCAAGTTAGACTAACCAAGTGGTTTCCCAGTTGGACCATAAAGAAGTCAACAGCAAGTTTAGAGGTCCTGGAGGCAGCATTTGGGAAGATTTAACTTGTCCAGCTTGGGCCACTTATATTGCCTCTCTATCTTTGCAGCTCCTTAGGGTGCCTTCCTTAGTCTCAGCACTCAAAAAAGCTTTGGGGAAAAGATTTCTGTAGATAACTTACTTGGCTCTGACAGGCTGTGTAATTCAATCTGGAGCCAAGATAAACCCAAAGCTCATTTGTGCATTTATTTGTTAACACAGCAAATATGATTATTCTTTAGAGATTATTCAAAAAGCATCACAGCTCTGTATTCATTTGTATTTTTTTGTTTGTTTGTTTCTTGTTAAGAGTTTAGAAAACAAGTGAGTAGAAATACTGTCTTTTTTCATCCCTGAATTCAGCCTTAATGAATGATCAATTTTCCTGCTGTAAGAGAAGCATAAGGGAAAAGAAATCATGATTCTATAATGTTGACCTTCTATTAACCTAATGAGTAAATTGGCAGGCAGGAAATTAAAAATGGCATGTCTAGCGTAGGGTACCATCTGTTGAAGGCTCAATATGGAACCATTTTGTTGTGAACATATCTGAATAGGTGCTGCAAGAAAAATCAATATTAGAAATGTGGCTGGTATCTTGGCTTGTGCTACACACAATTCCAAATAGAAATTCATCCCACTTGATAGATTTTGAGAGCAATAGGGACAAGAGAAAGTAATGTAGATGTTTTTATTTTCTTCACACATAATCATAAAAGGAATACTCATCTGAAATTCACACAACACAGGACCATTAATTCAAAGTTGATTGCATACCTACTGTGTGCCAGGAACCACACTGTGTGGTGGGGATATGAAGATGAATGAGAGATAGGGAGCCTTCGTAAGAAACATGCAGTTTCTGTCCTTGGCTCTAAGACTAAGTTCTGATGAGATCAATGCTGCTTGTGTTCTTATATTTCCTTAAACTTCAGAGCTTTGATGTACCCAGTTATGATGGTTCATTTTATGTGCCTCCTTTACTGGCACGTGGAGTGCCCAGATATTTGGGGAAACATTGTCATAGGTGTGCCAGTGAGGGTATTTGTGGATGACATTACCATTTGAATTGGTGGACTATGTAAAGCAGATGGCCCCACAGAGGGTGAGGGTGCACTCGTCAACCCCTTTGGGACTGAGTAGAGCAAAAATGTCTGGTAAAGGGAAGATTTTTCTTTCTGAGTGTTTTCAGGGGGGCACATTGTTCTTTTGTATTCATATGGAGACTGCACCACTGCTTTTATGGGTTTCCATCTTGCAAACAGCAGATTGTGGGTCTTCTCAGCCTCCACAATTATATGAGTCAATTTGTTATAATAAATGATATTATAAATGATTATATGTTACATGTATGCATGTGTATATGTGTGCATACATATATTAAGTGTATGTTTTTTTATATATCCCGCTGTTTCTGTTTCTCTGGAGTATCCTATTACACACAATGCCCTCCAGAAGCAGATGTAGAGAAATAAAGCAGGTCAATTCCACAGAGGAAGGCCCACCAAAAACCCAGGGCCTCATTCTTTTTGTGAAACATGCCAAGTACTTTAGCACTACTGATTCCAAAGGGAAAATTCAGATTCACATTTAGAAGTCACTGTTGAAAATTAATTCACAAATATGTGAAAGTAGACTAAAAAGCATAGATCAGATGAACTAAGAATAGGACTATCCCCCACCCTGAAGAACATGTATATATATCACACCACCAAAACTGGGTTTTCGATTCATGAAAAAGGGAGCGTATCTGTCTAATTTGCAATGGTAAAAGAACCAGTTCCCAAGGGCTGAGGAGCAATGAAGGAAGCTATAATATTCCTAGTTACTTTTCTTAATTTTTAAAATAAAACATTTAATCTTTCTGTACTCTTGGCTACAGTGAGCCAGGGTTGATCAAAGGTCACCGGCAAAGCAGATGCCTGGATTTCCACTAAGTAACACAAAAAGTAGCTGATTGATTAAATTTCATATAATATACAGCCATTTTATAATCCAAAACCCATAAAAGGATTTAATGAAAAAACCCAGAGAGTCATTGTGGTCTTCAAAAACAATAGTAAACTAGAACAATTAACCACAGGTACACTTATCTGTTTGGTCTGCTTTTGTGAGGACTCATTTTGTTTCAGAAAGTTTTGTGTTTTTTAATTCTCGCATAGGTTGGAAATAAATCCTACTGTGGAGGTTGTTGATCTCCTGGTAACAGGGTGGGCTCATGTTGTGCTTAGGAATTACTGAGAGTGGAAATCAATCAGTATTTATATACAGTGATTTTTCTAGCCAGCACAGGAGGTTTTAGAAGATTTTGGGAGGGATATTTCAATGCTCACAGTTTTCACCTTCTGTTAAAAGTTGTGGGTCTGTTCTATGTGTGGATTACATCTCCCATTTTATTTCCATGTATGAACTTCTTTTAATTACCACATGAGACCACAGCAATCATTACTGCTTACAAACTAGCTATTTAACAACAATAACAACAAAAAAAAAGACACAAAGACAAAAAACAACAATCTTCATGGACTAGACTGATATTCTCATGCCTTCTTTGCATAGCTACTGATGCTACTGTCACCAACTATTCTCCTAGACTTATTGTGAGTAAATGTTTACTACAATGAGCTACATCATACAGGTTTTTATAAGCAACATGCATCAAAGTAGTCATAATATATTAATAGTATACTAGTAATTGTCATTATATTTATTAATAATTAACACTCTTTAGTTTCTATTGTCTGGTTTCCTTAACTACAATGTACTTTTGGGTAGCAATTTTTATGAAATGAAATAATAAAGTAAACATGTCTAATGTTGTGTCTGGCACATAGCAAATGTGCATGCTTACAAGGGCTTAATTTTTTTGGTGATTATACAAATATTTATAAATACTTTCTGGATGCATGACACGGATCTAATTAAGAAACATGAAAGAGGTCAAATTTTTTATTGAGGTTAAGTCTTCTGTTCTGAAATGTTAAGTTCTGAAATGAAGAACTTATTTTACGTATTTACAAAGCTATGTTACTTATTTTCATTGATCTAAAATTACATGGGAACTAACAGAAAAGAAGTAAAGTAGCATAAAAGTTGGACTGCACTTCACTGGTAGTCCTTTTTGGAGAAACTGGTTGTTTATGGCTCACATTTACTTGAGTTGGTCAGTACTTGTGCTGTAACAGTTGCTAACTATGCAGAAATTACATTTGCATATAAATAACATATTTAATGAAATAATCTATGGAAAGTGTTTAACTTGGCATCAAATCCAGAGCAATTATGTAATAAATTTATTTTTGTTAGTGTTTGCATCACCATAATGAGAAAATGAATTATACTCACAAAAAGAATCTTATTGTGTAGTATTAGAGAACATGTATTTTCCAAGTAATCATAATATAAGACAAAAATGGTAAACACCGAAGGAAATTATAGATTTTCAAGGAAAATTTTCCTATCATGGAAATAAGAAAATGTAGAGTATTGATGGAGGTGGATATCTTTTTAAATAGAAACAAAGAAGTGGCATGGTTTGGGTATTTGAGAACTGGAGGAAAGTTTACTGGTTCCCAAAGCAGAAACAAAGCAGTCTAAGGCAGGAGATGTAGGAAAA
Source organism: Dasyprocta punctata (assembly GCA_004363535.1). NCBI lineage: Eukaryota > Metazoa > Chordata > Mammalia > Rodentia > Dasyproctidae > Dasyprocta > Dasyprocta punctata. The sequence continues at coordinate 16,805 of RJWM01001486.1, read as the reverse complement.
AAATTTTGGGGAAGGAAACAAAATGGTAATTCATATATCTGAACTTTGTAGAATAAAGTTGGGTACATTCTGTCTAGCAAGGTGACTTAGAGATGTACTGTAAAGGGCTCTGAGTGGCGGACTAGAATTTAGATTTGCCTCACTCAGTAGATAAGGCATAGCAATCCACTGAAGCTGCATCCTTTCATTTCCTCAGGAAGCCACATAGGTCAACACAATTTAGGCTTCTCAACCTCAGCAGAATGAACATTTTGAGTTGGCTCTTTGTTGAAATGGGCTTTCTGGTGCATTTTAAGATATTTAGCATCATCTCTGGCTACTACCCATTAGATAATATCAATGTGCCTTCTATGTAACAGCCAAAATGTCTCTATAAATTGCCAAATATCCTCTAGTTGAGAAAAAGTTGCATAGATGATACAATAATAGAGTTAAGTTTTAGTAATGACTGAAATTATTTCCTTTTTTATGTTTTTCTCTTCACATGTGGATAAATTTCTTGGCTCTTATAGCTCACAGAAAAATTTATGGTACTATAGGAAACTATAAAACAATTTTCTTTTATTTTCTTTCTAAGATCATATTGGTGATTCTTGAGGCAGTGTGTTTTCAAGGCAGAGAAGAGTTTCTGAGGAAACCTGACAGTGAGAGAACTTGTTCTAACTAACAACAAGTGTCTGAACACCAGAGAAGGAGATAAAAATCCATGGAATTGTGAGGCAGTAAACATCAGCAAACACTAAGTGACAGGGAAACTTATGGTTTATATCGAAAATGATTCCTAGAATTTTCATACAATCAGAGGTGGGGCTTTTTGAAGGTGACTGGATCATAGAATACTATATTAGTTAACGGATTAATCAGCAGGGCCTGGATGGAGGTGGGTCACTTGTCCCTAGCCCCTCTCTTTCGTCTCTACTTCCTGGTTGCCATGAATTGAGCAGTTTTATCCTGTCATGCCTCTCTGTCATGCTGCTTCTGTCTTCAAGTCAACTAACCATGGACTGAATCGGCTGATAACTTGGAGCCAAAATAAACTTCTCTTTTTAGTTGCAGGTGTTAAGTGTTTTGTTCCAGTAATGGGAAAGTAACATGGGAAATGATACATGAGTCCCAGCTGCTCCAACATAGACTGTCCACTCAAAGGGTGATCAAAAATAGGTTTGAAAAGGGATCATTTACATGACTGTGGCTAACATTAAGAAAAAACAAGAATGGTGATGCTATGCTCCTAGGAAGCAATGGGGAAGCAAACCTGAAGTTACAAATGAAGGAACTATTTACCAAAAACTGTAGCCCTCAGAAAGTGTCACGAAATGCAAGCTGTGTCATAGTTAGAACATGTTCCCTTTCAACACAGGAAGTCTGATGGACAGATAATACTTCACCTTCTTCTCTTCTTACCTTACATCTTTTGTCTGTACCTTCTGTACCAGAAGATGCACTCTCTCCAGCCAGTATACTTCAGTTTGTTAGTTGCCCGGGTAATACTTACAGTCACAGTTCCTGTTACTTTTGTTTCTTGGAAATGGCTGATCACTATGATACACATTGTAAGAACCAATCCCCAATTGACAAGTCATTCTACCTTTTGTACTTCCTGCTTGCTTATCCCATATGAGTCCCAGACCACCAGAGATAAGGGCCTGATATTTTGGGTAAAATTTTGATCAATGCCCATTGACATAAATGAATCAGCCTCCAAATCCTAGGTCTTGTTCAGGTGTTTCTGTTTGCCATAGTATCTGATGTGTTGGCTGGGAAAACTGACTTTGACAACATTTTTGGTCACCAGTCATGGCCCTCACAGACAGAGCAAGGACCTCTCTAGGCCCCAGTGGGAAGGCATGGCCTCAAGCTTTCTCAAATATCCCCAGAAATCTAGACAAGGAGGATTTCAGGCTCCCCACTTGAGTGGCTCACATCAGACCCCAAAGGGAGGAGGATGAAGTCTGCCTGTCTGCCTTCTTGCCTACCTGCCTGATTCTAGTAATACCCCCAGGGATACCTCTGTCACTCCTGCTTAGCTCAAGCAGAAGGAGAGCCTGGTCAACTCTCATTAATCAGAACCACATGCAAGTTTGGAATGTTTAACCTCTTAGAACCTGTTGAATGAATGTGTGAATGAAACAGGCAGCATAAATACTAGGCTTCTCCATCTGTGCTCCAAGACTGGGAAACATTGATTACAGTGACTGATTGGGCTCTCACCTGAAGTTCAGTGGCAATCAAGATATGTCATAATGGAGGTCTTGCTCCCTCCTTAGCTAAGTCATGCCGAAGTCTCCACAAGGGGCATGGCCAGATAGGCATCTGAATGGTCTCTCTCTGAGGGGTACCCATGCTTTGTCTGTTGTGCCATCATTCAAAGGTACACAACACATAAGAAGTCAGAGATTGGAAATAATTAGTCAAAACCCATAATCCCTGACTTCAGGGAAAAGGGTTTTTACATAGTTAAAAATTAAACCAAACTGCTCCCTACATCAGAAAAAAAAAAAAAAAAAAGGAAAAAGAGACCCATTCTTCCTGAGAATTCTGCCCTGGCACCCTCATCAGCAGCTGCGATTGCTGTCAACACCTACAGCTTCACTCTCCACTCCTGACTCATCTACTTCCAACCAATTGAACTGGTTCTAGCTAGCTATTGCCTGAATTCAGGCACAGAGGCCCTTCCTCCAGAGCCTTCTGCTTCTATCCTGGTCAGATGACATCATCTAACACCCACCTGAGATGACTGTCAGCAATCTTTTCTGAGTTCCACATTTTGACTAAGGAAAAAATTGGACTGTCAACTCTGATGAATGAGTTGCCATGGCCTTTCCAAAGGTCACTGCACCTAGAAACTACTCAGTTGAGTGCTTCTTAAAGACATCAGAAAGGGATGCAAAAACCCCATCAATCACTGTCATCCAAAACCTCATAAAAGTAAAGCATCTGATGTCCATAAGAAAATCCAGTCTGACAGATAACTATACTCTCTGGCTATGAGTTATAAGGTGTACGGACACAAAAATAAATGCCACTTCCACCTGCAAGACAAAGAGAAATCTGACTATCCAGGCCAACCTGGACATCCAGGCTCTCCTCAACCTGTTAGACCTGGATGGATAGGACAGCCTGATCTCTATCAAATTGGGTATCCCAGAGCCTGTGGTCATTGCAAAAGTCAGGAGCAAACCTGCGAGCTTCCTGGTGGAAAATGAAACAGAACTCTCTGCCTTCAAAAGTTTCTTTTGTCAGAAAGTTACCATTATCAGGGTAACTGGGCCTCTTGCCTCTCATCCCTTATACCAGGCACAAACTTGCCTTCTGGGAGGACATCTCACCAAACATGAATTCCTGTGTGAGCCAGTCCCCATACCACTTCTGTGAAGAGACCGCCTCTTCAAGTTAGAAGTGACTTTCTCCTTTGCACCAAATCAGTCAGCCTCCCTCTTATGTAACCTTGCACTTTCAACTTTGACCATTCTCCAAGAGGAAAATGATGCCTGCATCAGCCTGTGACAGATAACTATAATCCTGAAGTCTGAAAACTCTCCTCCTAGAGGTATGAGCTAAAGACTCACCACTAGGGCTGACCATCAACCATGCCACATCACAATGACCCTCATTGCTTTTGGATGTCATGGAAAGCACAAACACGCATCCAGTCACCCATCAGCTTGATAGACTGTTAATGACTTTGGGCAAAATCTCTGTACTGTCAACAATGCAGCCATCACCTTGCATTCTGTGTTTCCCATCCCATATAACTCTTTGGAACTATGACTCAGTTGCCAGTTCAAGATCTCTGAGCTGGCAATGCCACTGTGATTGCCCTCCACATATGTTGCCTCAGTTTTCTGCTACCCGCAGCCTTCTCGTAATCTTGCATGGACCTAAAGAATGCCTTCTTTTGCTGCCAGTTGACTCCTGTCAGTCAGCCCCTCTTCACCTTTAAATAAAAGACCCCAATTCTGGACTCAAAAGTCAACTCACCTGTACTCAATCTCCTAGAGGTTCAAAAAGTTGTTTATCCTCTTTGGAGAAGCTCTCACAGCTGACCACACTAGTTTCCCAGCACAAAATATCACTGCACTTCTGATTAACGACACCCAAGCTGCCTGCCAGAAAGACATAAAAACTCTGCTGCAGTCTCTGGCAGAAACAGGTTACAAGAAAGAAACACCACAGATTCCTTAGATCTTCTGGCTTCTACAGAATCATGTAAACAATGAGGCTTCCTCAGACTGTCAGCCCCTGGGAGTGCTCAGTAGCCTATCTGTACAAATATTTGGATCCAATCACTAAAGGATGCCTCCCCTCTTTGCATTCATGCACTAATGGCCACTTGCCTTCTGATCAAGAAAACTGACAGGCTCACCTTAGGTCAAGACCTAACTGTTCAGGTGTCACATGCTGTTCTGCACCTCTTGAATAGCTGTTGGCCACTCAATGCTGCCATGTATCTGCCCACCAATCTGGGTCCACCTGACCTTGACTGAAAAATAAACCACTTGAAAGGTGCTGAGTGCACCCTGTTTATGGATGGAAGTAGCTCTGTTAGGAATGGCATCTGACATGCTAGATATGCTGTGGTCACCTTGGACAAGGTTATTTTGCCCAAAGATTTGCTACTGCTTCCTGCTGCTGTTTGGAAACCTGCCACAAATGACACCAAACCTGTGCTCCAAAGCCTGCTGCAGGGATCCCACTGACTGAAAAAATACCAGCCAGAAAACTTTTACCTGGTACTCCCAGAAAATCCAACTTAATCTGAGCCAGACCTGTACCCACTCTATATTCTTCAAGTCATGTCACAATGTTGGCACTTTTACCCCTGCAGCCAGCTCAGGCTTCAGTATCTATGTCCTTAGCCCTGACTTCCCAACATTTAAAGATACACAGATAGACTTAGTGCTCTTTTATGGCCTGAGGCATGCCTTCTCCAAGCTGAGAAAACAACAAAAGTTTGTAGGATCCTACTGTGAAAGATCTTCCCTAGATATGGCCTGCCCTTGACTATTGGCAGCAAAAATGGGCTTGCATTTGTAATAGAGATAACTCAAAACTGGCAGAAGTATACAATATATAGACCATAAAGCTCTAAAAACGTTAAAAGAATAAAACATAAGCCTATAGGGACAGCTTGTAACTAGATGCATGAAGTTCAGTTAAAGACCAGTTATGTCTGTAGATACTCCCCCCAACACACATACAACCCAGGTGCATATTAACTACCTCTACAAATTTCAAAAATCCAGCCTTAGATTTGCTGGAGAATTTACCTGGAGAGCTCTTCTGGGCTCACTCTGAAGAGATGACTCACTCAAATCCCTGATCTGGTCACTCCAGACACTGGCCAGTCCTTGCATGGCTGAAACTTGAGGATGTCATTCACAGGATTGCTTCATTCCTATTCTCCTTGATTTTTGTGCCTTTTCGGACTGCTTACCCCAGTCCTTGCTTTCTTGCACTCTAAAAGCTGCGATTTTTGCATTTGTTCTATGGATGATTGCTCCAAGAGAGTAAAAAATAATCAGTAAGGCCCTTATAAATAATAAAGACTTGACAAGTGTCCAAGGCACATTGAACACTCTCCTAGATCAGATTAACTTCTTCACTCCCTTGTCAGAATCAATTTAGGAAGAAATCCTCTAATAAGGGAAACAAACCACAAACTCCTGAGGGAATTTTCAGCCTTGGGGACCTTGGCTAGGGCCTGTCCTAGGGCCATTGACAACTCCAATGTTATTGCTTCTAGTTGTGCCTTGTCTCAGAGGATCATATGTAAAACCACAAACTCCTGAGGGAATTTTCAGCCTTGGGGACCTTGGCTAGGGCCTGTCCTAGGGCCATTGACAACTCCAATGTTATTGCTTCTAGTTGTGCCTTGTCTCAGAGGATCATATGTAATACGCACAGCAAAGATTTGAGGGGGAAAAACTAGCAGAATATCCACTCCATGGCAATATACTTAAATTTGTTTGTTGCCCAGGTAATAGTTATGGTTATAGTTTCAATTACTTTTGTTTCTTAGAAATGACTGTTCACTATGTTGTATAACTGGTCACCATGATGCATATTGTAAGAACCAGTCCCCAACTGACCAATCACCCAGCCTCTGTACTTCCTGCCCCACCCAAGATCAGGGCCTGATATTTTGGGAATGATCATGATCAGTGTCCACTGACATAAATAAATCAGTTTCCAAATCGTGGGTGTTGTTCTGTTGTTTCTGTTTGCTGTATCTCTCCCACTGAATGAACACAATTAGAAACCAAAGAGCAAGAGAACTAGGCTGTTGCAATATGTACAACTGATGCAATATGTTTTTACATACATAACAAATAAGGTAGAGTGTCTCTCCATGCTATTAGAGATTCATATATAAAATTGAATAAAGGCTTTCCTCATTCAAATGTTTCACTTATTTCAAAATTGGGTTACTTTTACCTTTAATTATTGATTTGTATTTGTTATATAATCTGCATATAAATACTATCAGATATGATTTGCAAATATTTTCTTCCAGTATGTGCTTTGTCTCTCACTCTTATCATGATGTCTTGGGAAGTGAATAAATTTTACTTTTTGATAAAATTCATTTTTCGGTCTTCTTTTATTCCATTTGTCTTTGTGTCAAATGCACAAATAAATTCTTTTCCTAACTCATCAAAATTTTTTCCCTGTGTTTTCTATGAAGTGTTTCATAGTTGTAACTCTTATATGTAAATCTATAATTCATTTAAATCTATAATTAATTTTTGTGAATAATGAGAAGAGATATTCAAATTTATACACTTGCATATGAATATCCAGTTATGACAGTACTGATTGTTGAAGAGATGATTCTTTTCTATTATTGAAGTGCCTTAGCCTGTTTGTCAAAGATTAATTTTCCATAAATTTTGTGGGTTCCTTATAGCAGCGCAGCTGTTCCACTAATCTAGAAAACTATCTGTATCACCATGATAACTGTCTTGATTACTGTAGCTTTGTAGAAAGTTTTAAAATTAAAAAGTCTGTGTATTCTAATTTTTATCATTTCAAGTTTTTGTTTGTTTGGTTGTTTTTTGGGTATTATAGGTTCCTTATCAATTCTGTCAATTTCTGCTAAGTCATCTTCAATTTTGATAGAAATTGTATTAAATTTGATAACTAATTAGTATAATATTGACATTCTAACAGTGATAATTTTTCCAATTCATTAACATGGGACTTAATTTTGTTTATATTTTCAGCAGTGATGTATAGTTTTTGTTGTACATTTCTTAAGCTTATTTTAACTTTCCTCCTAAGTATTTTATTCTTTTCTACACTATTATAAACTGAATTGTATTTAATTTTGGATTGCTTATAGTTAGTACGTAAAAGTACAGTTTATTTTTTCATATTTATCTTATGTTCTAAAGCTTTGCTTGAATTCATTTATTAGTTCCATTTTTTGGGTAGTATTCATAAGAATTTCTGTATACCAGATAATTTTTTTCTGAAAACAGTGATAGTTTTACTTCTTCCTTTCCAGTTTAGATATTTTTCATTTTACTTTATTTAACTGTCCTCTCTAGATCTTCCAATACAATGTTGGGTATAAATGGCAAGAGTGGATATCGTAGTTTTTTCTTAATTATAGGGCAAGTACTTAGTGTTAACCTTTAGAATGATATTTGTTGATTTTTCATATGTCCCTTTTATCAGGTTTAAGATTTTTCATTTTAAGTTTCTTTCTTTCTTTCTTTCTGTTTGGAACTGGGAATTGAACTCATGACCTCATGCTTGCCAGGCAATCACTTAAGTGGCTGAGCTAAATCCCCAGCCTATTTTTAGTTTCTTGAGTGCTGCCATACTGAAAGAGTGCTGAGTCTTTTCAAATGCTTTTTCTGACCTACAGAAATGATCATACAATTTTTAGCTTTTATTCTGTGACTATCTGTAGCAATATTTGATTTTTATATAGTGAAATAACTTTTCATTTCTTCAAAAAGTCTCATTTGCATGTGGTGCATAATATGTTTAATACATTGTTACATTTATTTTGCTCATATTATATTCAGAACTTTTTATCTATATTTCTAGGATATATTAGTCTGTAATTTTCTGAGTTCTTTTTCCCATTTTGGTTATCTGGTGATATTGGCCTCATATAATGAATTTGGGAATACTATTTCATCTTTGATATTCTGGAAGAGCTTGCCATGAATTTATGTTAATTTTTCTTTAAATATTATCTTGAGTTTCACTATGTACTTTCCTTGTGGAAACTTAAAATTACTAATTAAACTTATCTATTAGTTCTGGAATCTATCCAGATATTCTATTCCTTCTTGTCAGTCACAGTTACTTTTATTAGGAATTATTTTTTAAATTTCTCATGAATTATTTTAATTTGCCAATTTGTCAAGCAGATAATCTATATCTGCTACTATATGGTTGAGAGGACCTTGAATTTAAGAATTTAAAGTATTATAGTAGAGAAAAAAATGAACACAAGTAAGTATAGTATGATGCTGAAAATTGATCTAGGAAATATGCAAAAATTTGAAAATGAAAGTTATTATTTTCAAATATAATTGCCTCATGTTGGGAAGATGGTGAAATCACATGAGGCTATGTGAAGCATATTATTTTTCTCTGGACCTTTGGGTTTTGTATTTACACTCATGTTATTAAGAAAGGCCCTGGTTTTCATTTATCTAGACTATTTTTTCAAAGATATTTGCATAACAATTGAATTTGGAGGACAAAAATAGAAAGTGGAAGAGGAGTTTTCAAAAGTCATGTTATACACATGTACCTACTTTCCAAATGAATGTAAACTTTCTGTACTGCAAACATGTGCTAATAAAATAAGAATACAACTTAAAAATAAAACTTATTGTCTACCTCTGTAACAAAGGGCCATGCTTTATGTCTAACACAAGATTCAATTTTCTAAGCTCAGCTTATCATTTATAACAATCCAGTGTGTATGCTGGTGTATTGGCATTCCTCTTGTTGCCCTGTGGGAAATTGTACTTGGGAAGTGGTCCAGTGAGCATGGCAAACAAAATTCCAAAAGAATGCACATTATAAAGATATGTGTGCAGAAATGATGGAATTGCAGCAATGTCTTTGTAGCCCATGGCATTCTTGGGCAGAGAAATAAGATAGGAAAAGTTACTTGAGATGGCAGAATTTGGTTTGCCATGATAATTTTAATTAAAGAGTTTCAGTAGGAAAAAGAAATAGTGAATAAACTTTGAATAGGTATATTTTCTGTTCTATAAATGATTAATGTACAGCCACATCATGAGGGATTAGACAGAGAAGAGATTGAGACAGGAAATCGATTAGGAAACTATTACAATATGAATAAGAAACGATTGTTTCTCTGAATTGGTTTAGTGGCAGTGGGGATTGAAAAGGGAAAGAAAACAAATAGGACAGGTTTTGTCTAGATCCAGCAGCAATAAACCGAGTGCTATATTGGGTAAAGAGTGTATATGAGTGAAGAACATGGTGCCTAAAGAACATAAGTGTACACAATGATAAGTTGAATGAAATAATTAGCACAAATTCTAAGGGAACAGAAATAGCAAAACGTCGTTTTTATCTGTGTTAAGTTGGAGTAACTGAGAGACTGATTGTGTAATAAGTATGAAAAACACCAGAGGAAGAACAGGGTTTTCAGAACACAATGAGTTTATTCATTAACGCATCGCATTTGATGCTTCTGTGGATCAGTTCAAATGGTGCTGGCCAAGAAGCAATTAGGAATGAGAATCATCGGTCTAGGAAAGTTGTCAAGCCAACAGTGATCACTGTAAGTGATCATTGAAGGAGAGATGATATGAAGGAGGAAAGTGAGAAAGAAGGGAATAATGGCCAGAGCTAAGAAAGGAACTGTGGATCATATCCAGGGAGAAGCTTTAGGAAGCAGAGAAAGAGCAGTCAAGAGAGAAAACAGATCAAGGTTTGATCAGAGTTTTAGAAGCTAAGAAGGTAGATTTTTTAAAAAAGATGATAATTACCTTGCTAAATGGTCAGCAGGGCTTAGAATAAGGGATCTAAAAAATGATCATTAAGAGATTATAGATTTATTTTTGAGAGAATAAATCCAGTGGACTGGTGAAAGTAGAGGGTAGACTGTAGAGTTCATGGAACAGATTAAGTTGATATCTGAGTGATAGTCTGTGGACCAGAATAAAACTACCAAAGAAGAATCTGAATAGTATAAAGATGCCTGGATAATGTGGCCAGGCTATCCAAACACAAACTCTGGTATACTTGTTTAATCTTAATGCTACACATTGACTGGAAAATATGAGGAAAAAATATAAAACGTATTTTTCTACACTGAAACAAAATTAATACTTTTTTCTTTATATAGTCAGTCATTTAGATTAGTATAAATCAATACTCTACAGAGACTAATCACCATGATATGTCTGGTTTTGGCATAGAATTGTTTTTCTTTTTTGCCGGGCATTGTGGTGCATGCCTGTAATCCCAGCACTCAGGAGGCTGAGGCAGGAAGATTACTGTGAGTTTGAGGTCAAAGTGGGATATATAGTGAGATTAAGGGCAGCCAGAACAACACAGTGAAACCATGTCTCAAAAAAAAAAAAAAAAAAAAAAAAAAAAAAAAAAAAAAAAAAAAAAAAAAAAAAAAAAAAAAGAAAGAAATATTTTTTTCTGATTTTTTGAGACAAGTTCTCACTGTGCAGTTCAGGCTGGTCTTGAACTCACTATGTGGCCCACACTGGCCTCAAACTCGTGGCAATCCTGCCTCAGTCTCCTAAGTGGTGACATTACAGGATTGCATCACCATGTCTGGCTAGCTTAGAAATATTGAAGTTAATAAATGTTAGACTAGACTGAAATGTGGTCACTTACCCCAGAGAGATCCCTGAGTTTAAGGAAGAAAATGTCCCAATCATTGCTATTTTTGCCCAAGACAAGGGTACTAGAAGACAAGAGCAGGCAGGTGTCAGCCACATCACCATGTATAGAATGTACTCTGTGTGAATAGAAACTGAGACATAGAAGGAAGCACTGAGTCAGAGAGATGTCTTTTTTGTTTCCAGAAAAATTGCATTATAAAATGTCACCTAGTGATGACAGGATAAAGCTTTTGTAAGAAAAACTGTAAAAGAGGAGGGAAAAAGAAAAAAAATCTACTACTCGAAAGCTTCACCTTTAAAACAAAATGTAATATTTAATCTGAATTTGGCATGAATAATGTTCAAATATTTAGGTCACATAAGTGACTTCTGCTGCTCTGATCCTCAGGTAATATCTAAACGTTTAGGTGCGGGACCACAGCCAGGTGAGGTGAAGTAAGAGCTAACCAGCTGCTTTTTTCTGGGATTCTGAGAAGATCACAATAGAAGGTTACAGAATTTAATAACTAGTTAGATGATTTCACGAACTACTAAACAGTGATTCATGTTAATTAGGTCATATTTCTGGGCAGCTAAAAAGTTAAACAGTTTTTTGCTTTCTTACCAAGCTGTTCATGAGACGTGTCAATTTGGAAGACAGCTTCTCATGTATTAGGCATGTTCTAAATAGGTAACCTGTGGATTTAAAGAATAAAAAGACCCTACTTGTAAGACTAAGTGTTTTCTATGAAAAGTTCCACAAATCATGAGTAAAAAGCTATTAATAGTTCCATTTGGCACATGCAGAGAAGCATTAACAATTGTCTGAGCAGGTTTAACTTTTTCTGCCTGTGACCTTGTAGTATTTGTGTGGAGATGCATGGGCAAACAATTTATTTTGGAAGCTGAAGTTTCATCAACAGTTGAAGACTTTGATTTTCTTGATATTGTTACAACAGTGGGTACTTGTGGACTAAGAGACCTAACACTGACGATGTGACTATCGGAGTATCTATAAGCAGGCCAACCAATTCCAAGCACCTTCTATCATGCCCTTTATACAGAACAGACCTAAGAGAGGATACCAACAAAGGAAAGGAGTTGTATGTTTTACAATTGCTAATTTTATGTTGGCAAAAAGTATATGGGTTATGCTGACATCTCTTGAGGAATACAGATTTTTAAGCTATGGGGGTCTTTTTGTGCTCTCTTTGGATCGATTTACCTAGTCAACATGATGTAGAGAGAAAATGGAGGTTATCAATAAGTGGTTGAATAACCATATGAAAAGAAAAAATATAGAACTCAGATATGATTGTAGAGATCAGTAAAGTGCCTTGACTTCTATTTAATTTAGTCAAGAAATATTCACTGGCTAACTACCATGAGCAGGTTCTGTAATAGAAAGAAGAAACAATGCATTTCACAATCTGTCTCCTGGGTGTTAACATTCTCATGAAAGTGGTGGGCATAAGAGAGAAAATAGTTTATAACAATAAAATATAAGCTGTACTAGAAAAGAAATACATCTAGGTTGTCTGTCTTAGCATGTACAAGGTCAGGGAAGGATGTTTTTAAATTTTAGATATTTACCTGTTTTTGTGAATTTTCTGTTGCTTAGACACAATACTCAACACCCAGAATTCAAAAGAAGAATGGTTGAATTTGTGTAATGGTTTCAGGGGATTTAGTTCATGGTCAGCTCCAAGGCAGAAATATCATGATAGAGAAATATCATGATATCATGGTGAAGCAAAACTGCTTCGTTCATGATGAGCAAGAATCAGAGGAGGGGAATAATTCTGGAGAGGGAGGTGCCAGGAATCATATACCATACCCAAGGCTGTGACTCCATGATCCACCCAGAGATGTGCCAGTTGTGGCTTTACTAATCCCCTAAGGGGTTCCCAAGCCAATCCAGTTGATAGTTAAGCTCAACCAGCACATTCCACCTATATTAAATATTAAAGAACAAATACAGCTAGGTAAGACAAAGGAAGGAGAGCATACCAAATACAAGACACAGAATATGCAACAAATACTCTGGTATACTTAGGACACAACAAGTAATTTGACCCAAGGCATGGAGGTGGTTTGGAGGGAGTGCAAGAAGCAAAGTGGGATGAGGATGTGCGAGTCAGTCAAATGAGGCTTTGTATTGTTCACTAAAGGGTTTGTACTTTGTCCTCCTCTAATAACAAGAAGACAGTCAGCAGAGTTTTGAGCTGGGACGTGATACAGTAAACATTCCTAGTTACAATTCGGAAGTATTCTGAAGAGTAGAATTGGGATACAAGAAGACCACTTAAAATACAGTGTACTGATCAAGGTGAGTGATGGGAGAAGCTTCAGCTGACATAGAAATAAGGTAACAGTGACAAGGAGAAGTAGATTAAGTCCAAAATTAATATGTATGCATTTTTTTCACTCACGGGGAATCTATGTATCATCTTTAACTGTTGTTTTCTGCAGAACTTGTCTCAGCTTTAGGCTCTGCTTGTCCATATGACCACTGTGCTCTATGTTCTTAATCACATGGTTTGTTTACAGAAGTCTGGTGAGATCAGGGTGATTCTTCTCTTAGTTTTTATTTATTTATTTATTTATTTTTGCGGCACTGGGGATCAAACTCATAGCCTCATGCCTGCCAGACAGGCACTTAAGCCACTGAGCCAAACTCCCAGCCCTAGTTTTTTGAGGCAGGGTCGCACTATGTAGCTCAGGCCGGCCTTGCGCTTGCGTTGTAGCCCAAGCGGGCCTCAAACTCACAATGCTCCACCTACCTCAGCCTCCCAAGTGCTGGGATTAAAGGCGTGCACCACCACGCCTGGCTGGATTCTTATCTTAGATTTTAAGATTATGGAAATTAGAGCATAAAAACTTGGACCAGTGAATTTTACCTGAAAAGTCATTTAACTGTTGATCAGCAAGGAGAAAAAAAATCTGATTTGTCATTAAAGAAAGAGAAATAAAACATATGGCAGAGACAAGACTGAGAATAGCATTTAAGTGACGGAGCATTGCTTAAATCTTTCGTATCCTGCTTAAGTATGACACACAGGGATATCTCTATAACAACTGTACCTTTTTGCACTTGAGCTAGTGAGAATGAACTTTGACTTCAGTTGACTTTTTCATATCTCTTTTCCAGTCCTTCAGCATTATTGTGGGAGTCTACTCCATGGCTTAGAATTCATGTGGTGCTGACCACACAGTAAATAGATTTCAGCCCTCTGAGACTTTAGGCACACTAACCCCTTATTTATGCTTGCCTCATTTTATGTGTTAGAAAGTAAGAATTTCTCTTTTATGCCTTTTCCATAATCATAGTTTTGTTACCCCAGTTTCTAGCTTTGAGTTGCTGTATTTGTCAGCTCCTTGGAAATCTGTATTTCCACTAAACAGAAAGGTTATGAGACTGACCAACACAGACACACCCAGTCTATTTGAAGTCCTGTGGCAGGACGGGGTGATGTTCTTTGATTAGTACCGATCATGCTGTCTTACAGGATGCTGCTTTGGCTGTGGGACAGGTTGTGAGAAGTGACTGTTCCACTGGATGGTAAGTTAAAAAGCATGTGGTGCTTAGATTTAATGTTCAAACTCCAGTCTTTGCAGAACAAATAAGCTCCTACAATTTGAAGACTCTAAGCAAGTAAATGGAACTGAAAGCATCTTAGAGCTCCTTGTTGACACCACATGGTCATAAAACCTTCAGACTCTGCAAAGAGGTCATAAAGCAAATTGCTCCTTCACAAGTAAACCGATTAAAGGGAGACACAGCTTAGACATCTTGGAGCCTAATGAGGGTGTTTCAGGGAAATGATGCTCCTTTTCTAGAACAAATAATAAATTTTTGTTATGTGTGAGAAACAGAATTACTCATAGGAATAAAGTCAAGGGACAGGGTAGACATTATGTTTTATTTTCGGTAACACTGGGCTGAGACTCAGGAGTCTTGACATTCCTAATCTGTTGTTAACCAAGTGACTTTGAGAAGGTAAACTCACCACTCTGCTTGTCTTTTCACATTTACAGATGAGAATGTCAATTCACTCAATAGACATTTGTTAAGAATATGTTGTTAGCCAATTCTTTTCATATTTGTTGTCTATGGACAACAACTAGCATTGGAGTCTCCATTCAATCCAGCTATTCCCTTTCTGTTTTTTTTTTCCCAGATGAATTGAAAGCATCATACCACAGAGATACATGTACCCCCATGTTTATAGCATCACAATTTGTAATAGCTAAATCTTGGAAATGACCCAAACGCCCATCAACTGTGGAATAGATAAAAAAATGCTATTTTTATACAATGAAGTACTACTCAGCTATAAAAAAGCTGAGGCTTTTATAAGTAAATAGATGCAATTTGAAACCATACTCACAAATGAAATAAATCAGACTCTCATGTGTAAATACTGTATTGTCTCCCTAGTGTAAAAAACTGAAAGAGTAAATAAGCTCCAAAATGTACAATAGATATGGAGAAAGTGAAAGAGAAACTATTCAAAAGGAAAGAACAAGTGGGATAGGGGAAAGGAGAAAAGAAAGAAGGGAAAAGATTATATGTATATGTATGTATATGTTTATGTACAAGATAGATAACTATACTATCAATCTCTATTCGTTTCTCAAAAGAAACAGTTCGTGCTTTCATTGTTTGATGGTTTAATCACTTTTTCATGCCTGTATCATGTAATCTGATCAAATACTTTGAAGATAACCATATTCAATATATTAACTAGTGTCAATCTCCTATTATTTTGTTTTGAAATTTTGTATCATCACTTTTATTCTTTTTTCATTAAAAAAAAAGAATTCCATGAGGAAGCCATTACGATTCATTCATCTTGACCAGGAGTGCAATACAACATCTCTGAGATTATTAGTTTCAAAGTAGAAGAACTTAATTTCAGCCTCAATTTTTCAAGTCCAGTACTCTTCCTGTCAGTAATCTGCCTTCCTTACAGTTCAATTGCATTTATTAATGTAAACAATTATATTTATTAATATATGCAATTATATTTACTGTTTGTTCTCTTTTAGGCATTATTATTCAATTTCCTTTGTGTGTGTTTATTTTTCCAAATAAACTGTGAGCTCTTCAAAGGCAAAAGCCTAAATTTTAATATTTTTGGGCCTGTTTCTTTACCTTCCACACCACAGAGTTCTGGATTTTCATTCATTTTTCCATTCATTGATTCATTGTTTCACAGAATCTGATTCAAATGCTTGCTACACATGATGGGTACTTTTCTAGAAGCTTATAATATATTAGTGAAAAAACATTATATTCCTGGATTCATTCACTCATATTCTTGTGGGAGAAGCAAATCCAGTCATATGCTGTTACAATAACATTTTAGTAAACAAAAGCACATGTAAGTAATAGTGATCCCATAAGATTATAATTGAACTGAAAAATTCTGATTACTTAGTGATACTGTAGTCATCACGTCATAGTGTAGCACACTATGACATAAGCAAACCTACATAAAAATAATCAGTAATACAGTACAGTGCATATTTGATAACAAGAAATGACCAAGATATTTACTATGCTATACAGCTAATCAGGATTTCAGTGCATACTATTACAAAAAAAAATTTGCTGTGAAACAGTCTGGTTTGTTATACTGGCAGTATTATCATACATCTTTTGCTTACTGTATCTTTGATGGCATCAGTTTCCCTTGTGCTTGATTTAGTCCTGTGTTTTTGGCGCTGTTGCTGTTGTTGAAAATTGTCCTTTGAGCAACAGGCAATCCCATAGATGTATACTATATAGCCTAAGTGTGTATAGTGGCACCTCAGTTCATGAATTTAATTTGTTTCACAACTGTGGAAAAGATGGCCATGATCTTGTTCTTCACCTGATGCAGAGTTTGTAAACGAAAACAAAATTTTACCAAACACTCTGCTTGTGAATCAAATTGTTGGAAAAAAAAAAAA